>JANHFO010007223.1:249431-260539 GCA_032468095.1 Pareas carinatus
AATCAGAATCAGAATCAGAATCAGAATCAGAATCAGAATCAGAATCAGAATCAGAATCAGAATTTATTGGCCAAATGCGTCTGGACACACAAGGAATTTGTATCCACTGTACACACTCTATACATACATGCATACTGTACGTGCATGCATACATACATATATACAATAAATAAACTGTGATTGCAATCATAAGATACATTCATAAACATAAAGTACATTCCTGCAACTATAATGTATATGTGTAAATATATATCTACCAGTGATGGCTAAAGTTTTAGGCACCGAGTGCCCAGACAAGTCGCGGCTAATGAGTTGCTGCTCATGACGTCATTGCCCGGCACTGCTAATCTCTTTCTGAGCATGCACAGAGCCCTGTGACATCATCGCCTGGTGCCGCTACTCTCTTTCTGAGCATGCTCAGCTCTGGGATGATGCTGGGGCAACTTGGCTCGCATGCCAACAGAGACGGCTCTGTGTGTCCACTGTGGCATGTGTGTCATAGGTTTGCCATCACTGATATATACCTATATGCACACAGAAATAAGCATATATTTGGGGGCATGGGTGGAAAAAGAGGGAGAGGGAGAGAGAGATTCAGCATGTTCAGGGAAGCTCTGTCACCTCTCTAGTTGGAACTACCGTAGGAATGAAAACAGCAGCTAATATTTAACAAAACAGTAAGGCTAGACCTGACAAGAATCACACTTCCATTCAAAAGCACACAATAGGAAGACTAATGCATTTTAAATACACTCCCAACTGTCTTGTCAGTAACAAATTAGACTTGTCACATTCTCCAAACAGATTTAGCAAGAACATTAACAATGTTAATGATCTGCAATCTCAGCAGGAGAAAAAAGGTTGAAATCCAGCTCTAGTCACTGACAAACAGCTTAGCCCCTTTCCTGAAGTCTGTCTGTAGGAATAAATTGAATGAAAGCAATGACCAAACACACTTTCCCATTTGTTTGTTTGTTTACATACTATATTGATATCCTGTCACATTTCCCAATGACTCCAAGTTGCTTGTAGGAGTTGCGGTCTGGAGTTGGAACCACTGGAGAATTACAGAGGACTAGGAAACAGTATAAGCGGCGTGTTGACTCAGTGGATAGATCTGAGAACTAGAATTGTTTTCCAAGTCAAATGATAGACCGAAATAGTAATGATATTAAGCAGATCCCCAAAAATGAACTTTCCTATCTACTCCTTCAACCAATTAATGGATAAACGCCTTGATTTAAGTCCCCTTAATGATATCTGTAAAATAAAGCAACAGATTAATGATACATAGATATCATTAATAGATTGCCACCTATTCCTTTTATCAATTAATTATATTAGGGCAATGATGCAGATTTATTTATAGAGAATGAAGGATGAATCATTCAAACTGAAGACAGTTTGGTAATTAATTCAACAAAACAAACACAGTAATTGCTAAAAGTAATAAAACTTTACATTACATTAAAAGATCTAATAGGTTTTCTAAGAGGATTCCATTACATTTAGTGCAATGGAAATGTGCTATTTATAAAAGTGAGCTTTGAGAAATGTCAATAGCTTGGTATTTACTTTAGAAAATTAGAAACCATAAGGAAAAAAAACCTTTTAAAAAGCACATTTGGAGATTCTTTCATTAGTAAAATTAATTGCATGATCTTAATTGCATTGATAGGACATGAGTGGCTCCTGTGCAGGGCAATTTCTTTTTAAAAAAATAAGGTATATAATTTCTGTGTGTGTGAGGGTTTGTGTTCTATCTTCATTCTGTCCTTGTTCAGATATTTAAAAAGTATAGCTGTGAAGTAAAACTATCTAAAAGAATTTCTTAAATGGGCAGAGATTTGGAATGAGAACTATTAAGGTCAGCTTTCCAAATTTTTACAATCCACAGATTTTGCTTTTCTCACAGGCATTCAGAGATCCAATCTGATGCAAGTTTGTTTCCAAAACAATGAATTAAAATTCCTACATTCTTTCATTTCTTACCTTCAAGTGTTTTATAGATTGACATACACAGACATTGAGTTCCTTCTCTCCATTAATGTTAGGGCAAGTGGATTGGGAAACTTGAGGACTTCCAAGCATTACTCTTGGGAACAAAAGTCACAGACTCTTCCTACCTACCTAGTCCTCTTCTCTGATCTCTATCTAGTCTCCCTAGCCATAATACTGACAACTGGGGTTATTTAGAATTTAGGCAACACTTTTGCACTCATTGTTAGAGACTTCTTAATGAATTCTCTGGTTCTCAGACTGGATTTCTTTTTGTTGTTGTTGTTGTTGTTAGTCAGGTTCTCATAAGCCTTTTAGCTGAAGTCTTGATCTTATTATTTTAGAGGAAGAAAAGAAGGTTACAGAAACGGTATTAGTTATAGGATATAACTGGATAAGGGAACAGCACATCATTGATTTGAAGTGGGTGTATAATCAAGAGAAAATTAAACTTGAGTGTTTTATTACTTTTGTTATTAAGCCAGAAATTAATAAAGGCTGAGAAAAGAACAATCCAGAGAATTCTTGCAATATTGTGGAGAGAAAAAAAAAACCTAGAAACTCTGAAATGAAGCTAGGAGACCTGAACTATAAAATACGCATATGCACACAAACCCAGGGTCTGATGAGACACTCCATCCTGCTCACAGATTGTAAGTGTTATAGGTTTACAAGCAGGAGAAATGAGAACTGCCATTCCCAGGAGACCCTGAATACATCTTTTCTGATGACAAGCAGTTAACATTATGGATCACATCTGCCCAGGCTTTTATCATGATTTAAATTTGTTTTTCATTCACCAAGCTAGATTGCGAGAGAATGCTGAAATGTGTGTGAATCACCTGACAGACATTTTATTAGCATCTCTGTGGCGATCCTAGGGCAGAGAAAGGAAGTTTATGAGCCAAAGGGAACACAAGATACTCTGTCACCTCCAATATTTTCTGAGCAAACTGGAAGGTGCAATTGATCTTTCTAATAATACAGAAAATACTCCTCTGGAAGTATAACACCACATTTTGAATCCATGTCTGACTTGTATAATTCACACTAGGTGGGGCCACCAGAGTGTTCTACTGCAAATGGCATGTTCTTCTGAGTGAATGCACAACACCGGAGGTCCCCTAACCATTGAGAAAACTGCGTGGCCCAGAATAGTGAGTTATTTTTCAGAAGCAAATTCAGAATAATAGACACAGATATACCTGGTGATGAAAGAACAAAGGCTATCTTCCTTCTTGTCTATCCTTGCAAAAGAATCCCAAAAACTGTCATGATTTGATTCTGACCTTCTTTGGAGCTTTTTCAAGTTAGATACCTGAATTTTGGTGATTCAAATGGAAGGTGGCATCAAATAGGATGCAGATGGTGCTGATTTCTAAGGAGTATTCCTAATGGTATGCAGGAATGACCCTAGATGATTGGGCAATGGGGCACTGCCAAGAGTATGTTCAGATAAGAGACAGCATAGCTTAGAGCAGGATAGTTTAGAGCTATGCCACCTCCGGTCTGAGCTAAACTTAGTACACAAAATTGTCTGCTACAATGTTCTACCTGTTAAGGATTACTTCAGTCTCAACCACAATAATACATGGGCTAGCAATAGATGCAAACTCAAAGTAAACCGCTCCAGACTCGATGGCAGAAAATACGACTTTAGCAACAGAGTGGTCAATGCCTGGAACTCACTCCCTGACATTGTTGTTACATCCTCAAACCCACAAAACTTTATCTTTAAACTGTCTACTCTGGACCTCACTCCATTCCTAAGAGGTCTGCACATAAGGGCATCAGCGTGCCTACCATCCCTGTCCTACTATTCCCATTTATTTGTACTCATTTATTAAGAATATGTTTATACCTGTTTATACTTAAATGTTTATATAGTAAACTTACTATACACTTGTTTTCTCATACATGCTTGACTAAATAAATAAATAAAAATAAATTAAATAATTATAAAGTTGGCAAGGCAAAAAGTTCTGAAGGGATCCTCTCTAGTTCCTCAATCTGTGAAAGACAAGAAATGTACTTGGAGTTTTGCAAGATTCTGTCAATGTAGCCTTACCATCTAGTAGAATTAATTCATCTGCTTGAATTCCCTATCTGATCTGTCCCACAAGGCCACCAGCATTGGACTAAAGGACAAATATATGTGCTTTAACATACTTTGGACTAAAATCTATCTGCCATCAACTGATATTGAGGAAAGCAGAACTTCTACTGGCCTTCAAGAAGGACCCCTGAAGACAAGAGGAAAGCAGGTATCAACTTCCACCCTGTTTATACTGAAATGTAAAAACAGAGTTAACTTCCCTTGTTTGGTTTCTTTCAAAATTCTCTGTGTACAATCAAAATATTCCTTCTTAAAAATAGTAGAGGTTGGTCAAGCCCTTCCCCTTCTTTATGTAAAATTGAAATAAAAAAGACCATGTCAATATAAATCAATAGTACTGGAATTAAAGCTGAAGATGAGACACAGGCTGTCTCTGGGAGAAGACTAATAAGAGTTGAATAACTCTTTAGAAAATATAAACTTTGCTTTCTGATCAGTTTTTTTGCTAGGTGGCAGAGAGAAGGACTTATTTTGCAAAACAGATCCAGGAATGATGAGCTGGCATTTTCCTAAGTTAGTTTCCTGGAGGATATCTTGGGAATGTGTCTCACACTCCAACCAATGAAAACTATCATTCAGTTGCACAGAAGGACTTCAAGTCTTGAGCACAAAGAACAAGAGTCTCTCCATGTGCATTTCTCATACTCAGCGTAAAATTGTAAAACTTGATTGAAGTGCAGATTACAGAAGTTCATAACACTATGATGACTGTTAGGGAGAAAATTGTTAGGTTCTTTTTGCTCCTCCCTCTTCGTATAAAAAAAGACTTGGGGAAATCATACAATAAAATGCTTTGCTATGGACCAAAAATAGGTTCTATCTCACAGAGGGGCCATGGATCAGTAGTTTAAAAATGCTGGAGAAGATCTGTGTTCCAGTGATGAGAGTCCTAGCAGCGGGCGATGGGGTAAACTCTCACCACGTTCCTCGGCTTCTTCTAATCTAACAGTTCAAAAGCATGTTACATGCAAGTAGATAAATAGATACCATTTTGGTGGGGAAAATAATGGCGCTTCATGCAGATGTACAAACCCATCCTGTGTCTGACTTGCCTGAATGCGATACCCAAACACAAGATGGCATTGATGGAAAGAAAAAAACTCAGATGATGTTGAAGAACGTCATTAGCCATTCTGAGTGTGGAACTAGTTTGCCCTCTGAATAGTGAACAAGCATGAACCGAATGGACTGACAGTCTTAGGCAGCCAAGCAACTGCTCTGTGTTAACACTATAGACTCCTGGTTAAGTTGTGAAGTGTACCATCGCCATAAGTCAAATAAATAGATTCTATTCTCTACACAATCCTAAAGAATAATCCCAAATTACTATTTAAATGAAAGATTTGGCTGTTCTATCAAGTTTGAGATAACTGAGTATATTGGAGTGTCTTCCAAGTATGATGAGAAAGGAATTCTCAAAATTCTAATGGTGAGTATCAACTCAGGGAGTTTTAGTTTAGTTTAGTTTAGTTTATTTACATTTTTATACTGCCCTTCTCCCCGAAGGGACCCAGGGCGGTACACAGTCATATAAAAAACAGTCACAACACTTTAATATACAACACATTAAAAGAAATTTAAAAGATTTATAATTAGAAATGGCAATTTAGACTCACAATATAAAACCGATTTAAAACCTAATTAAGATAAAATTAAGTTGGAGGCACTAGGCTAGGAAAATAAATGAGATATAGGTATGGAAGCCTTCAAATGCAGGTTAGAAGAATGAATATGTCCCTATTCCAAGAACTTAACGTTTGTGCTATTATCTGAAAATATGAACAAAAATCAAGCATGGAATCCATCATGACTAATGAGTGGCATCTCATTCCATCTGTTTCATTCCTTCTTGAAATTGCATTGAGCACCTGCTAAGTCGAGAAGGGAATAAAATTCAATGCAATTCAAATCTAAGGGAAAATCAAGTCATAGCCACAACTCACAGTCATGTGTGAATTATGTTCCATCCAATCTGAAGTTCTAATTGAAATAGCAGCTCAGGGCATAATTAAGAAACATATTTGCAATTATTAGCCAATTTATCATTTGTCAATGAGAAGTCAAATGGAGGGAAGGAGGGAGATATCGGAATCCAGAAAAACACATCATTTCAAAAGGAAAGAGGTGTTTTATGTTTCCTTCTTCAAAGTGGGAGTAAATTATTTGCTAAGCTCCAGCAATACAGAGGATCAGCAAAAGCTCCTGATAACATATTGACCGATATCTGCTTATCATCTATTCATGAGTCAGAGTTACTGGAGGAATTCAGTTTTCTCAGTTTGATTTTCCAATTCCGATTCTTTGGAAGGTTGCTAGTCCATATAAATGTGATCAATACTAGTAGTGCTATATTTTAGATAAAGCACAGCTCCAGTAACATTGTCATGCATGCCTCTTCCTTTTGCAATTTGATGATTTTGTTTGCTTAAACTTAAGTATTGGTAAACACTATTTGGATGGGTCGGGACGAGAGATCTATTCTAATTAGATGCATTAAGCTTGTCGAGATCTATTTGACATTTTTAGTAAATGGAAAACGTGTGAAGGAGAACAGGCAGAGCAGGAAGGTAGAGTTAAACAAGTCATAAGTCTAGAGTTGCTATGTTCCCATAAATGATTTAAGTCCAGCCCTCTGAATTCTGTTGACCATTATCTGATGCCAATTTAGTGTTGAACTTTAGTTGATTAGATTCTTGACTCTACCCCAAAATAAGGAATTACAGGATCATAACAATGGAGTTTTTATTCTTGTCTGTAAGCTTGAGCAATAAATATTCTGAACCGCAACTTAATGTATGACCCTAATTATTTTCACCTCATATTGTTCCAATGTAATTTTCTAAATTTTTGTAGTCTAATTATGGGGGGAGGCCACAGTACAAAGGATCCATAGTGATCCTGATTATTGTTTCTATTTAAAGGCATTTTTCTCAGAATGAACTCATTAACTAACTTCTTAGTACTGTTCTAAAATATTGCCTTTGCAGCTATTCCTCACGATTACAACTAATTGGTGAGAAAAACAACAGCATATTTCTATGGGAAGTGAAGAAATCAAGGCTATAATAAAAAACAATATTTCAATCCTTAGAAGCAAGAGGTATAATTAAAAATTACTTTGAAGCAGTCACCGCTTCACATATAACACACTGCATTAGTCTCACTTATGGGGTTTTTTTTAGAAAAAGCTAGAATTTCCAATCAAATGAAGAATGTACTTTGGTGCTGAAAATTTGATCAGTATCATCAAAGCAAATGCTCAGGCATCAAAATGTATTTAATATCTGGGAGAAGCTTTTTAAAACTTCAGGTTTTTTAATATACTTCATATGTAACATATTGGAGAATCAAGTTTTATTAGGCAATATGAAGGTTTGGGGGAGGATTAACAATCTTTTTTAAGGCTTAAGTGAAAAAAAAATGACTGAAATTGGAAAGTGAACACAAACGTAGAATAGATATAATTTTGGAAATGGCGCTGTTTTGGATTTCAGGGGCTGAGTATTTGCATACCATGCGCACCAGCCATTTGAATTGAATGCGTTTCCTCTTTAAATATACAACCATGTAGGAACCAACACGGAAGTGCTTCCTTCTGAAGAGTTTGATTTCTCTTTTTTTCTCCAACTTTTCCCAGTTTAGCCTACAGTCCTGGTGGGTTCCTAGCTCAATATAGATTTCCTTTTTTCCTTTCCCCCCTTTTTTTAGATCAGACAAGATCGTATACCCTGTTTTCCCCAAAATAAGACCTAACCAGAAAATAAGTCCTAGCATGAATTTTAAGGATGTCCATAATAAAAGCCATACCCCCCAAAAGAAGCCCCAATTAAGATCGGACGCATTGAGTACTGTATTTCCCCTTAAATAAGCCCTAACTGGAAAATAAGCCCTAATGTGTCTTTTGGAGCAAAAATTAATATAAAACCCGGTCTTATTTTGGGGGAAACACGGTATTAGCGAAGTCATAATTGATATCTTATGAGAGACTTAAATGTGGAACATTGCTCCCAGAGGACAGACTGACACAACGTAAGGTTGACTTCATTGAACACTTCAGATGTTCCCAGAGCAAACTGACTTCTCCATTGATGGTCAATAATAGGGTATTCTCCAGCACAATGGCACTAAATGGACACCCTAAATTTTCTTTAAATCTTAGTTTGGTGGCTTTTCCCTAACTTTAAACATCTTGACACTAGTTATTGGTTGATTGCAATCTGTGCAATAGCAAAAGTGTGGTTGTTTGTATCTATTGCCTATTTTACCACAAGAGCCAAATTGAATTATCTTTAGGGAAACCATTTTAATGGTTCATTTGGCAGGACAGAACATATACAGTCCCCCATCAGTTCCACTTCAGCATGCAGTGAACAGTTGAATTAACTCCTAGGCTTCCTTCTTTAATGGCTCTCTTTAAAATTATCATCCAAAAGTACATATAATTTGGCAGGATATCTGGATTTAAGCAATCATATCCTGTTTGGAAGGGTTTTAAAATATTGACACTGTCAGTATCATTCATTTCCGAGGCAGACAAATGAAGGTGGGAATAAAGGAGGGAAAATGCATATAAATTTGAGTTCAACAATGTCGAAAGGGAAAAAGTTTCTCCTTTCACCCAAACAGTGTTAATCAGAAAAGGCTGAGATACAGAATATCATTTCTCTTGAATAAAATTGACAGAATATAAATCACTCTTAACCCTCCACGAGAATGCAGGAGGAATGTGTGTTGCTGTTCTATACACATTTTGTATGCTTCAAAGCCTTTCACTTTGTCTGGCAATTCTGAATAATAGAAGATCCTGAGCCATGTATATGAAAGTTGGATTAATGTGCAAGATTTAATCTACAGTTTGCAAGGACCAGGCAAATTCCAGGGGAAATCAGGAGCTTAAGCAGCCTCTCCCAAACAGGAAATAGGTCTCAAGTCTGACTTGTAACATATTGCTTATGACACATTCCATGTTGCAAGCCAATTTTCTCTTCCCCTCCCCAACTGAATTGAGTGTAGAAGTGTGGGAAAAAATCTGAGTAAAGTCTCCAAAGAGTTCAGAGCTTACATTTGCTAGGAGGGGAACACAAAGACTAAAACTCTGGTTTTAACTGCGGTTGTTAAACAGCAGATCAGATCACTGGACTTTGATCTGCGTTAAACCAAGTCAGACAATCTCAGCATTCCCTTCTGCATTGCAACCTTCTCCAACTCGGTGCCCTGCAACTGAATTGAGACTAAGATAAAACTCTCAGCATAATAATAAGCCTGTAACTCGAAGTGATGACCCAAAACTTAGAGTCTGTGGGAGAAGGAGGAAAAACCTGTCACAAAATGTTGACCTGCATTTGGAAAAAGAGTCAGAAAGAGAGCTGTGAAAATAATGCTTGACTCCTCACACCCTGGACCTAATCTGTTTCAATTAATGAATGTATCTTATGACTGTAATCATTGTCAATTATAGCCTTATGATTGTAATCACATTTTGCCAATTATAGCCTGTATGTAAGTATAGCTTATGTACATCGGAGATAAATCCCTTGTGTGTCCAGACACATTTGGCGAATAAAATAATTCTAATTCTAATAATAGAATTCTAATTCTAATAATAGAATACTTTATACCACCAGGTTTGAAATTCTGGACCTAAACAAATTAGAGCTAAGCTGCGTAAGGTCTGACCTAAGCTTAGTACACAAAATTGTCTGTCACAATGTTGGACCTATCAATGACTACCTCAGTTTCAACCACAATAATACACAGGCTAACAACAGATACAAATTCAAAGTGAACTGTTCCAGACTCGACTGAAGAAAATATGGTAGAATGGCCAATGCCTGGAACTCACTCCCTGGCGCTGTGGTTACATCCTCAAATCCCCAAAACTTTAACCTTAAACTGTTTACCGTGGACCTCACTCCATTTCTAAGAGGTCTATAAGGGGGTGTGCATAAGTGCACCAGTGTGCCTACCGTCCCTGTCCTAATGTCCTCACTTATTCGTACTCATTTATTATGCCGATGCTTATACCTGTTCATAACTATATGTTTATATAGCATATTCTTACTTATACTTGTTTTTCTCATACATGCTTGACTAAATAAATAAATAAATAAATAAATAAATAAATAAATAAATAAATAAATGAATGAATAAATAAATAAATAAATCACATTGCTATCTACCATTGGGCAATGCCAGCTGAACTGACATGTGAATGAATGACTTTCCCCCCCTGGATTTCCTATTCACTGTTCAGCTAAAACTGATCTCAGCAAATCTTACACTGCAAACAACTTGGAGCATTGCAGATCAGTGACTCTTCCCTATTTCTATGATTCTACTTCTTCTTTCTATCATTGGGGGTGTGTGAGAGGCAAGTCTCTCATTTCTATTATTTTCTTCCGTTGTTGATGTTTTTACTGGTGTTACTATTGACATCACAACGGAGCAAAGGCTGAATCTGAATGCAGAGTTGTCTTCTGCTGGAACAACAGAGACGTTCTTGCAGTACTTGCCTGCACTGTCATTTTGGTCAACTTTAATCTATTTTTTTTTATTATTATTATTAAATGTTTTATTTGGCACTCCAAATCCAAGATGGCCACGATGGATGATGGAGTGCGAATGTGGAAAATTCAGGGCGATGGGGCAGGGTGAGCCCGGTACCGACCTCGGTACCAGCAAGAGGAACTTGTCTTTCATCTGAGGAGTGCTTTTTCACCCTCTGGGAATGCCGGGCCAGTTGATCCTTCGTGGTTTGGGGGCCGGAGGGAGCAGTGGCCTCAGGAGCAGCGGCCTCGGGAGCAGCGCCATGTTTTGGCAGCAGCGGTCGGCGCTGGTTCTTTATTTCCACTTCCACCTCTTTTGGGGCAAGGTTTTTTTTACAACCTTTTTCTTTTTGCAGTCTTTTAAGAAAGGTTTCGGGACTTTTCCTTTTCTTACTCCCTATATCAGCTGTTCCATGTCTTACAAGTATCTGTTTTCTGCTTCCCTTTCT
>JANHFO010007223.1:310506-321410 GCA_032468095.1 Pareas carinatus
TCTATCTATCTATCTATCTATCTATCTATCTATCTATCTATCTATCTATCTATCTATCTATCTATCTATCTACATGCTAATTGCTTTGTTTTATTTTCTTCCTTTTTTCCATCAGAGAAGATTTTCTTCCACTGTGTCCCCATATACTATGATTTTCTGCAGGGGAAAGGAAAAGAAAAAGAATTCTGCCCTTGATCACCAAAGCGGGGGAAGTCACTTTGTCTGCAATGGTTTTAAAAATACAACAGGAGGGAGGAAAACATATATATGTATCCATGTACATGGGATGTTCACATGATTTATCTATCAACCAACATTCCCTAAATGTGTTGCTCAGCAAAACCTATATTTCCAGATAGAATTTCTTTGTACATGGCTCTGGGGAAAGCTGATTATCTGAATTTACTCAGTCTAATCTAGATGCATAAAGATGTTAGCTAATTATTAGTTCTGCCCAGTTAACTTGTTCAAACCTGCCTATTTATAATATGGTCAGTTCCTAATTCTGTGTCCATTCCCCCTGGCAATACTTACTTTATATTTTAATAAGCTAGAGTAATTCTAACAATTACACACATATCATAAATCATATCATAATGGCCCTTATTGAATTACTGATTGGGGACTCAAGTTTAAACAGATTGAAAGAGGATTAAGAAGGAAATCAAGGCTCTAAGGAACACAAGCTGGAGATTAGGTTGAAAAAAAACAAAATAAACGGTCCCTTTGCAGGAAAAAATTTGAATATTTTTGCAAGCACGGGTTTTGGTCCATACAGTAACTTAATGGTGGGCCAGCTGCTCACAGCCTTGTTTCATTTCCCAGACAGTCAG
Organism: Pareas carinatus; assembly: GCA_032468095.1. Lineage (NCBI taxonomy): Eukaryota > Metazoa > Chordata > Lepidosauria > Squamata > Pareidae > Pareas > Pareas carinatus. The sequence goes on from JANHFO010007223.1 coordinate 311,340, forward strand.
TTTTATTAAAGTCCTGGACCAGTACAAGCAATGTATCCATGAGTGCCCTGTGGTTACTTATAATTCTAACTTAAGAGTCAATAAATAAAATAAGTAAAATTTCAGATAAAATTAAATTGTAAAACAACGCAGTTAGAATCAATGAGTGAAGTCCGAAAGGAGCAATCTATGTCTAGGTATTATTTAAAATTATATAAAATGTGATAACATTTAAAATTTACATAAATTTACATATACCGCTACAGAGCATTGCAAATCAAAACCACCAGACATAAGGACAGTTTCTTCCCTCATGTCATCAACCTTCTAAACAGCTGATTCACAGGACAGTGTTATAGTACGAAGGGTGTCTTTGTGACAGGATGAAATGGGGTTTTGTGACATGATGTCCGCACTTCATAACATGATGACATGATGAATGTTATATACTTTATGACTATGAATGTATCTTATGCTTATATGCACAATTGATTATATGCACTATATATGCCTATATATACAAATGATCATGATTATGCTTATATGTTCAAGCTGTCTATGAATGTATCTTGATTGTATTCTTGTTGTGTATGTAGGTAGGTATTGAGCAAGATCACCGAAGACAAATTCCTTGGTTGTCCTGACACACATGACAAAATAAATTCTGATTTAAAGAGTTTTAAAATGCAAAATCACAAAAAGAAATCAACAATATTTTAAATTACTATGGAGATTCTCAGTTCATCCAGGTCATAGTTATCCCAAAAGTGTTTTTTCAAAAGGCAACTGGACTTTGTTTTTCTTTGAAGATATTTTGCTTCTCATGTGAACTGAAGAACCTTCTTGGATGAGAAGCGAAACATCTTCAAGGGAAAACAAAGAAAGCTTAGCTGTCTTTTGAAAAGAGCATCTTTGGGATATCTAAAATCTCAGAATTTTCCCATGTGGGGAATCTGTAGGATTTATTAATCCAGAAAAAGAAAAATAGAAGACTTCCTTGCCCTATCCAGATTCCCACCAATCTATAGACAAGCAGTACCCATAATTAAATTAACTTCCTAATTAACCGCTCTACTCAAACTGATTAGCAGTGGCCAAATACAATGAAGAGTTGTCAAGAATGTCTTACAGCTGACAATGTTGTCAGTGGTGATTACTGATTGTCGCAATTTCCCTTTCTGCTTTGTTAAGGGGATTAGGTTTTGTTGTCCTTCATAACAGTGTTGTTTTCCTTTTCTGGAGCTTTCAATTTAAGCTCCCTATGCATCTATTTTGTGATACATTTTCGGGGGGGGGGGGGCATTCTACACATGTGACTTTAGTTGGGCAACAAATGGTATCACATTAAAATAAAAAAGATACCAAATTAGAAAGTTGGCATGCTTAGAGTTTTCATTCCAGGAAACGGGGTAGAATCTGTTTGCTTGGCATTTTTTGCCTGCTGCAAGGATGATCTAAAATATTTTAAAACAGTTCCAGATCTGAAAGCTACAGCCTTTTGTTGTCATGTTATTCCATTTTTGTCCCCTCCTTCAAGTCAAAATTTCTCAACTTTGACAACTTGAAGTTTCATGGACTTCAACTCTCAGAATTCCCCAGCCAGCTATCCCAGAATTCTAGAAGTTGAAATCCACAAATATTAAAGTTCCTGAGGTTGAAAAACATTGCTCTAAGTGAAGAGAAATATGAGGTCTAGTCCAATGAGTGTGGGAACTTTTCAATCACCATAGTAAATTTGGGTTAAATTTGTGGCTTTGTTGCAAAGAAGAATTCCTGTTATTGGGACTGCGTGTTGAAATCACAGCAAAAGGTGGTGCTTCATGTTGAAATCACAGCTGTGGTGCTTCATTTCATGATGGAATTTAATCCAATCAGTCTTGATCAACAAGTTGGAAATGATGAGATAATCTGCGGATTCACAATGGCTATGTAGGAGGTGACCCAGCTGAGTCTAAGGAAGGAGTCAAATGCATCATAAGTCATGAGTCCCTGTGCCTGCAAGAGATCTAAGTCCAGCCCACCTTGAATGCATTCTTATCTCCTGCTCATTTCCCTTGAATATTAGTAGGTCAGATTCTTGCAGAGAACTTAAGCTTACAATAAATCTTTATACTCATTTGAAATGCCCGACTCTCCTGATTTTCCCAGCGCTTGATATGCTAGCAATTACAGGTATCCTAAACATATCCTTTTCTCTGAGCAATGAAAGTTAGAATAATCTTACAGTCCTTTATTTGTTTGGACCCTCCTCCTTTACAGAATCAGATATTTAGAATACAAAGTTTTGGTCTGTCCTGTAGAATATGAAAGAATCAATTTTATTCTGGTTCTTTGTATCGCATGTCTTTTCTGCTCCTTCAAAACCTGCCTTCATCATTCTTAAAGTGCTATGAAACATCCTAAGTTAGAATTTTTTTTAGACTAGGTTTTTGGATTTAATCTATCATTATACTGCGAATCAAAGTTTTAGGACGCAAAGGTAAGGTAAAGGAATCCCTGGAGATTTTACTCCGCTAGTTGTTGGCAACAATAGGAAGTGCTGTTTCATCTCTGTTTCAAGGCTTCACTGTCTGAAGACATTTCCACTGTCATGTGGAATGATGTCATGGAGTGCTGTTAGCTTCCCACTATTCACTGCATCTACTCGCATGCTTTCGAACTGCTAGGTTGGCAGGAGCTAAGGTGAGGACACCCCATTGTGTGGTGCTCAGATGTCAAACCTGCGTTGCCGGCTTCCCAGCTGACAAGCCTACTGAGCCATTGTGTGTTGTATGAGGTGGATACCATTTTATTTCTTCTGTTATGTACCACTGCATCATTGCGGAAGCTCCCTTGGTTTGAAGATGTCCAATGAGAAAAGTTTCTTTCCTTGGGCTTCATTTGAAATGAAGGTAGTCCAGGGAACTGCAGAGCAGAATATCAGAATAACAGAACTGGAAGGAACCTTGCAGATCATCTAGTCCAACCCCTGCTCAAGCAGGAAACCCTATACCATTTCAGACAAGGGACTGTCTAATCTCACCCTTTTGAAGGCAAGCCACCGAAAAGAAGAGTGTATCGTTAAGGAGAAGACATTTGCAGAAGATTCATGACGTTTAAGTTTATTTGATAGATTAACTATTGCTGAAATATTGCTGCTTGTTTGATTATTGGCTTTACCAGTCTGGAAGGGCTTTTTCACTGATAGCAGTTGAAATTCTATAAATCCTTCTTTAAGAAATATGCAAACTGAGGCTCTGCATACATCTTAATTTATAATATACCAATTGATGGCAAGCACAGCCCTTCATTATTATAAATCGAGTGGTATTAATTCAGGGTAATGAAGTGGAAATAGAGGAAGAGATGACAGTTTCTCATAAACATAGTGTTAAAGTGACATGGAAATGCTATACACATTTGTAAGTATTTGTGCCTTTCATATCAAGCCTTACTATTGTATGGGTGAAATGAAAACCCATATGACATAACAGTTAAATGAGTTGATATTCAAAACCAAGACACTCTTCAGCCTTTGAAGGTCCTTAATAATGACATTTTGCTTAGTTTAATCCTTCTGGTCTATTCTTTGCATACATAAATTACTGAGGACAGTGTGTGTGTGTGTGTGTGTGTGTGTGTGTGTGTGAAAAGCATATTAAAAGTGAGTATTCTGCATACAATGGGTTCTCTGTAGGGATATAGTGGGATCTCCAGAGAAAGGAAAGGGGCTCAGTTAAGAGGCAAGCTATGATGGAGTTGCTCCAAGGGAAGAAACATCATAGACCAGACTAACAAAGCCTTACATATTGGTTCACAAGGGAAGGCAGCCAGCCTGATGAGATTCTTGTAATATAGGTGAAGAACAAAAAAGAAACTGCTTTGGTCTCTTCATGAACTTGTTCTGTGGTTCCTTGGACTTGATAAGGGTAGATACAAGCATCTCTCAGTTTGCTTAACACATACAGCCTTAGGTCACTCTCTGCATAATCTGGCAAACCTTAAAAAACGGATCCCTTTTTCCAGATTCACCTAAAATGTGGTCAAAAATCTAGCATTACTAGATCACATTCTCTCTTCAACAGCTCTTGATCCTATTCTCTCTTCAGCAATTCAGGAAGCATACGGGAGACGTTTAATCTACCCTACAGAAATCCCACCTCAAAGGACTTCAGGTTCCTCCCAGCTATTGAAGAGACAGACCTTCAGTAGGCTGAAAGTCAGGGTGAGATCTCTTCTCATCCTGTTGGAAGGAGACAGGCTGTGCCATTTTCTTACCTCAATAGTAAGAATTTGCTTGAAAGTCAGGCAAATAGAAATTCTCAATCACAAAGGGATGGTCATCCCTGCTATAGAAGTTCTAATAGACATAATTACAGTATATATGGGGAGACAGAGCAACATTTGATAGAGGGGTATTTTTTTAAAATGCATCTACTAATTTTGCATGAGATTTTGCCCCTGCATTCTTTCCCTGAGTTTTTGAAATGGAATCCAGCCTTCATTCTAAATAAGTATATCCAAAAATGTTCACCCAGTCCGTTTGAGTAGCTTGTCGTCCATCCTCAGCTTAAACCCTCGAAAACAGATCATGTCAGCCTAGCAAAATAAACTGTCTGATTGGTAATGTGCTTACAGTCCAAGGTACGTTAACCGTGACAAAGCAGCCCTGTGACATCTCCTGGAACACTTGAGCTATTTCTACTTATCTGCAAATAATAATAAAAAGGGAACAGAATGGTCTACTTAACTTGTCTTTCCCCCCTAAGCAGTGATGGAGATTGTGTTGCGAAAGAGAGGGAGGAAACTGATGATAGCGGTAAAGAAAAAAATGGCACCGTTCAAAGAGGGCATCTTAGAAAGGAACCCTTGCTGATTGGTAGAAGGCGCTTTCCTAAATTTCAAGACTGAAAGCTAGATTTTGCAGCATTTAGCTTGCTCAACAGGCTTGAGCAAAAACGTAGCCAGAGTCCTGAAACTTCCTCGGAAGACTGGATCCTCATTCTGATATGTCTGTTTTTCTCTCCTTCTCATTTCACCTTCCCGAGACCTCCCACCGCTGAAGCTGTATTCATTAAAATTGCTCATTGACCTTCCTAAGGCAGTAGATTCTAGACAGGCTCATATTGCTTGTGGAAAATATGGCAGATGGGAAGAGTAGCTAAGGCACCTAGAGATAGATGAGCGCTCTCTCCTTTCCCTCTCTCCCCCTTTCACTTTCAGGATGATATCTGAAGAAAGATGCCTTGATGATGAAGTGTGTTTCAAGCATTCCCTTGCCTTTTTATTTCTTTGCCCAGGGCTCTGACAGGTGTTCCCTCCAGGGCATAGATGCTTCCCCATAACATTTGAGTGAAGGGAGATATCGTCTGTGACAGCTTGTGTACATAGATCATGGTTTTATGATGATGGAAAAGTGTGCACTGATTGATTTGCTGAGCAGGGCTGAGTTAAAAAAGAGCTTGCAACAAGATAGCTTCCCTCGTGCCAAAACACAATTTAATCAACAGCTGACCAATCCATCATCTGGGCAGCAAGGAGGAGGATGCAAATGCTGGGGAGGTGCCATATGACTAATGGACAAAAATGTCTATTCCTGGCATAAGCTGCACTGAGATACAGAGACTAATTTCTTTCCCCACATTATCTACTAATCCCAGCTCTTCCCTTTTAAAGAAGCCTGCATCGAATGGCAAAGAAGATGGTTCTGGACTGTTTTCCTTCCTGCTGCTTAAACTTGAATCCTGACACTCTTTTTGACACTTATTTACTAAAGGCTGGGATATTATTTGGTGAGAAGGGAGCTGTCACTCATTTCTGGTTTTACTAAAATATCAGCCATCTGTGGCAGGTGTAACATGGGTTGATTTCGCGATGCACGTGTATTTATAAATCCTGGAAATTATTTCTGGCAATAAGGTATTTTGTAGATCTTCATGCACTGCCCCAGAAATGAAGTTTGATGGAAGCAAGAGGAAGTAAAAGAATTCTGCCAAGGATCTTGTTGGGTGGGAATTAAGGACTTGCTTTGTTTCTTGGTTTTTAAGATCACACTTTCTTGATAACTTTTGACTTTAGAACAGAACGGAACAGAACAGAACAGAACAGAACAGAACAGAACAGAATAGAATAGAATAGAATAGAATAGAATAGAATAGAATAGAATTTATTTGCCAAGTGTGTCTGGATACGCAAGGAATTTGTCTCCAGTGTATATGTTCTATTTTTACATACAGGCTATAATTGACAAACTGTGATTACAATCGTAAGGCTATAACTGATAAACTGTCATTACAATCTTAAGATACATTCATAATCATAAATTGCATAAATCATAATTACATTCATAGCCATAAAGTCATTGACAATATCCTTATTGTCAAAGATTTCTTCAGTCATATCTCTTACAGACACCTTCTCAAAGTCATATGCACAATGCAAAAAAAATGAAGGCTATACACTCTGACACGTGCCATTGTCTAGTGCCCAGAAATCAATAAAGAAAGACTAGAAAGGACACTATATCAAAACAAAAGAAATATCAGTTTGGGGTTTCGTCTTGCTTTCCAAAGAACATAATGCAAAAAAATTAAATAACTTACCTTTTCCAGCAGGATAAAATGTATTAATTCATGCACTGTATTTGATCCTTTTTTAAAATGGAATCTCGGCATTCTCTATTCAAGTGTAGACTAAAAGATATTCTTAAATTAAGGTATAATGAATAAATGTACAATTGTGTTCCTTGAGATCTCATTTATCAAGCTGATTCATAAACGAAAGCAAGGCATCTCACTTTCCTTTGCCTACCTACTGACTGTGTTTGCTTACTTCAGTCTGGCTGTTCTCCTTCCTCTGCTTTTTTACTTTGTGTCCAGTTGTACTCTTGTAAGTCTGTTGTAAGTTTGAAGAACTTCTGTTATACTTCAGACCAAAAGACATAGACGGCACCAGGCAAGTCGTCCTATGACAGCGATGACTAACCTTTTGGACACTGAGTGTCCTGACGAGTCGTGGCTAATGAGTCGTGGCTCTTGACATCATCGCCTGGCGCCACGGCTCTTCTTTCTGAGCATGTGCATGGTGCCGTGACATCTTCATCACTCAGTGCCGCTACTCTCTTTCTGAGCATGCGCATGGCCCCAGGACATCATCATCTGGCACTGCTACTCCTTTCTGAGCATGCTCAGTTCTGGGGTGTTGCTGGGGTGACTTGGGTTGCGTGCCAGCAGAGAGGGCTCTGTGTGCCCTCTGAGGCCCATGTGCCATAGGTTCGCCATCACTGTCCTATGACAATCTGTCATTTTGTCCACCTAGACATGCAGAAGAAGAACAAAGAGAAGAAGTAATAGAAGAAATAACTAGCTCTCACTCATTGGATACTGCAGGAATGTTTCATTGGTGTGAAGCTGTCCCTTTTGAATTGGCAATCTTGGTAGGTGTAATAAATAAATGAAAATCTAGATTTATTGGGGGCAATACTTTACTTTTTTTATAAATTGCAGCCTGGCAACATATGTAGAACCAATTTCCGTGTTAGGCCATTTATGCTTGCATTTGCTTATTTGCTTATTAGCTTCTTCTGTGTAACATTCATACATTTTTTCACGAAGTCTTTTTTTAATGAGGCCTTGTTGCATTTTTTTCTACCTCCTTCAGGAAGAAAATAAAGAGGTCTGAGGTTGTCCTTTTACAACTCTTATGTCTACCTTCAATGTAATCTACATGGACACCAGAAATTAATAGTAATGTGGTGTTTTGTCTAACCTTAGGCAGAACCCTATAACGTATATGCCCATTTGATATTTTCAAGTGCAATTATACAGACCAAACCTGATCTCTTTAAGGCTTGTGGACTTCAACTTCCAGAATTCCCCAGCCAGCATTCTGGGAGTTAAAGTCCACAAGCCTTAAAGGAACCAAGCTTGGAGACCTCTGGACTAGGCAGCTTATATCTGAGTAGCCCCCAACTTTTCTTTAGCAACAGGGAGCAAAAAATCTATGGACCCCTGATTAATGCTACACAAAAGCTTGTGTATTAATTGTTGATCCTTGAGGCAGTACATAACTTCTAACATTGATGATGCCTAAAGTATTGATGGTCACAGTTATTTATTCATTTAGCATATGGCATATCATATATGGATTAGCATTTTCAACTAGATTAGTAGAACCCAATAAAACACAAATGTTAAAAAGATCTATGTTCAAATATCAACGTCTAGGCCATCTTAACCATTGCAGTGCAGCATTGTTTGTATTTTAAAAAATAAGACACATCCTCAGCTTACAGCCAGTCACAATGTGATCTACAGTTTGATGCAGGAACCCACAGTCCCATTGAGGGAAAGATACTGTGCCCCATTTATACAGAGAGTTCCAGCAGGTGCCATGTGAGGTATCCATTGTCCATTGTTAACACGGTAGTTCAAAGCCTGACACCATTTTTTGTGGAGTCATTTTTATGTCTTCCTAATATGGTAGCTCAGTGACTAAGATGCTGAGCTTGTCGATCAGAAGGTCGGCAGTTCGAATTCCTAACGCCGTGTAACAGAGTGAGCTCACTGGCTCTGCCGCTTAGGAACGGAGATGAGCACCACCCCTAGAGTCAGCGATAACTAGCACGCATGTATAGGGGGAACCTTTAATTTATGGCTGGGCATTCATATTTACCATGATCAAAGTAATTTAGCTGTTTGGAGACCTTACCAATAAACACAATAATATAGAAAAATTAGCTTATTATTTAAATTGTTCATTGGAGTGCCAAACTCTGAGGAGAAATTTGAAACATTTTTAGTTTGGGATAAGATATTTACGTTCAAACCACTTCCATCAGACTTAATAATATGCACATTATTCTTTGTTTTTGATATAGCAAATTCATCTTTTTTGTCTCATATTCTAATCAAGCTAGCCTCCTTCTTTACCCCCAGCATCTATTAAAAGGTTATAGAATGAATCACTTCCATTGTTTAGCATCACTTGACAGACTAATAATTGGATTTAAGGCACGTTCCACTAAATACAGCTTGAAATTTCATTATTCAATTTAAACTAATCCAATTAGTTAGAGATGATCATTTAATTTGGCAATGATTCTAATCACTCATCAGCAAAGTTCCCTGTCATGAATCTTTTATTTTCCTTCAAAGATAAAACCATTATGGAGAAATGGTTTTATGAATGTTTGCTTGACAGCTCTTGATAGGGACTGTTCCAATCATCTAAAGATTTCTTCACTCACACCTTAGCGTAGTCACCTTGTCATGTCGCATACTCAGTATGACAAATCACCATTATGTTCTCTGACACAACATGACATTATTAGGTTCACAGAAATCTATCGCAGACAGAACTGATACCAATTATCTTATAGTAACCCAAAGGATAGTTGAGATTTTTCTAGGAGGTTGAAGTATGCTTTGCAAAGATTATACTATAAATGATAAATCTATTGGGCGCTAAGAGGTCGTCCATAGGCTATAACTAGATTTTGTGGGACTTTTTATAAAAAAAATAGTGTGGTGACCTCAAGTTTAATAAATTTCCTATGTTAAATAATTGGTTAAGATCCCATTTTACAATATGAGTCACAAGTGACATCTCGGTTGATGGGTGAACTGCCAACCTGTTAGACCTGTTAAGAGTTGATAGACTCAACTTCGTACATAAAACCTCCATCAGTTAAATCCCTTCCCAATTTCAGATGTCTGTTCTCAGTTCCAGGAGAGTAGGAGCAGAGCCGTGGTGGATTTAGCATTCTTATGAGCTACATCTCAGGAACACAATTCACAATGTCTAAATAGAATTCAAGGCATGGAGCACGAAACGTAGATTTCTCCCTTCAGATGTTTCAAGGTTTCAGATTTATTATGATTGAAACCTTTTCCTTTCTTTGCTATTCTTTGGGTTAAACGAGACTAGTGTCAGGTCTGTATCTTCAGCAGTGCAGGTTACTATCTATCTCTGATGCTCAAGCCTCTCCTTGATGCATTGCCTTTCAAAGTGAGAAGCAGAGACACCACTAGAAAGAGCCAATCTTCCTTCCTTCCTTCCTTCCTTCCTTCCTTCCTTCCTTCCTTCCTTCCTTCCTTCCTTCCTTCCTGCCTT
>JANHFO010007227.1:14749-25341 GCA_032468095.1 Pareas carinatus
AAGAAAGAAAGAAAGAAAGAAAGAAAGAAAGAAAGAAAGAAAGAAAGAAAGAAAGAAAGAAAGAAAGAAAGAAAATGTTTTTGGTCAGGCTGTATGCAGACATATATGCATAAAGATGTCACTCATGCCTTAAACACTTCCCAACTGTATTACTACAACATACTGTACATGGGGTTGTCTTTAAGGCCACCCAGAAGCTACAACTGCTCAAATGGAGTAGCATATGCAGTACTTTGCACCCCAGAGCTTGCCCATGTTAAACAGTCTGGTGTGATTCCAATTTCTATCTAGATGCAATTCAAAATATTGGTTCTCACCTTTAAAGCAGAACCACCTCACTCTCATAGTATCTGCTCATCTCACCAGGTAAGATGGGGATGAGTTGGCTCCAAGTTCTATCCCTTAAACATTGACATCTGGTAAGAGCTTGTAGGTGTGTCTTCTCTGTACTGACTTCTCTATACTACCATGACACTTGGGACCAGCCTATCCCCACCATCCCAAATCCAACAAATCTTTCCCTTTTAGCCTTCTGAATCTATCTTCCCAGGCATTGGGCTAGAAAATGGATGATCTAATGCATGTAAAGTTAATGGGTATTATGGTGCTATGGTAGGAACTATGATACCCCTTGTAAGGCAATATGATTATTTTATTGCTATGTTTTTGGTTTTATTGTAAGTCATCTAGGATCATTGTATATAAGATAGGCAGTCATATCAATTTTATTTAAAAAATGTTCAATATTAAGAATTGAGTTTTGCAAATATTCTAGATTTTTGTATTATAGTCCTTTTCTAGTTGTGGCACATCATTCAGTAAAATGTGATATAAAATCTGAAGCAGTATAACATTTTCTCAAGTGACAGGAGAAAAAAAAACTTTTGAGACCAAAAAAGAGATTGCTACTCATTTTGCTTGCAAAAGTAAGCAAACAGCATAGTGGCAATTAGTTCACGAGGAACATTCATAAGGAGGAGAACTATTCATAGCTGCATGAATAACTCTGAGCCACCATGTTAATCTAAATTTCTAGTTGAAGTCAGGTGGATGCAAGACATTTACAATCCAGCAATTTTACAAATCTCTTAGGGTTCAGAAACTGCAGTTCACATTGAGGAAGTAATTAAGAGAACAGTACATCTTGTCACCTTATGTTACTTTAAATCAACGAGAATAAATCAACATTTTCAAACCTGGTACTCACTAAATGTTTTGGACTTTCACTCAACTCAAGTCAAGCATTCTCTCTCTCTTTGGATGGTTCTAAGGGACAAATTTATGAGTTACTATAAATTGTAAAATCATAACATTTCCCTGAGTACTTTGCTTATTTTCTGGTTAATTGCTTGTTGAGGGAGCATAAATATATGTATCAATCTTATTCTTCCAAATTTTATTATATTTTGGGGAAAAATTTGTATTAGATTGTCAGTTCTTTCTGTGGTAAAATATAGTAAGAACTTTATAACAAATTACTCATCTGTAGAGGAAAGATAGCAAAATGATTTAATTGACAGAGCCAAGAACTCTGATGCTTTTTTATATGATTTTAGGTAAAATGAACCTAAGAACCTATCTGTTCTTAGTATTTGTCACTTTATTTATTTGTAATTAGTTTAAAAGTTATCTTCCTTCCAGTTATTCCCATTTTTCTGGTCTATCTATCTGTCTGTCTTTTTCTCTCTCTTTTTCTCAGCATGAAAGCAGAAGATCTCCAGTCTTAAGTTCTTTGTAATATCCAGTCATTGTTCAGAAATGATTCTTAATAATCTTCTCAAACCTGAAGCTTTCTGAGGCATCGGGATGAGAAAAGAGCTGGAATCATGAGGAATGAAAGGCAACTCATTCGGGAGGCATCAAACTGTAAAAGGCTGATTTATAAGCCTCTTCTCAAAAGTTCCAACCACATAAATATTGAAGCCCATGTTTATTGATTTTCTGCCTCATTTATATAATACTAATGCAATTCTATGTGTTAGAAATGCAGGAAGCTTTGGATAGATGCTGCACTTCAACAAAGCTTCAAATAAAGCACCCTTTCATAGATGCTTCACAAAAGAGACATGGTCCCCTCATTTCTATCAGTGAAAGGAACCATGTTGCTTTATTTCAGGCTGTACTGGAGTCTCCCTCAGTCTTCTCTTCGGAATCGACACTATAAAACAAGACCAAGAGCAGCATTTCTTCAAGACCTTCGAAAGAAAGCTAAGTGAAACCATTTCCTGCAGCATTAGCCTTAGATTTCCTAAGCCGCCTGGCTACAGCAGGTTGTAGGCACAACTGTCAGAGCTATCAACCCAAACTTGTTCAGCCAGTCAGTCTCTAAGATGCCATTGTGAGCCAAGGCACTTAAGGACTGTGCAGTTTAATGCAGCTAAATCCTGTCAATCCCTTGTCAGCTGGCAAGTGGTTAGAAAAGTCCATCAGCTTTAAGAGTTTTGTACACCTCTGGGTTCTTTGAATTGCTTGTCAACAAATGGAGAGAAACAAGCGGAGGGAAAGGATTAGCAATTGCCCACACTGCAGTTGTCTAGGTTTGGAAACCTCATAATACATGCTGAGAAAACTTCAGGATGGAAATCTTCCATACACAGAAGGAACAACCTTTTCCGTCAGTGCCAATATTGAAAGTTTTAAAGGGTAGACAGTTCCAGGATGATTTGCTGAAGTCACCCAGCATGGAAAATCTTTAGTGTGGATAGGCCAGCACTGCAGAAGGGGTTCTCTAAACATCTTTCTCAGGATTGATGATGGGGTTCAAACCTGGGAGCATTTGTTGAAATATTCTAACTTTGAAGACCATCAGTGCCTTTTCTAACTGCATACAGAAGATCACATGCTTGATAATCAACATGAGCATTGCTTGCTTTATGATTCACTCACAAGCTTCAGTACCAAAAGAAAGATCCAATACCAACTAAATAAGCATTTTATCATATTAATGCATATATTTTAATGTAGGAGGAGGAAATACAATTCCATCTGACATAAATAGCTTAAACTCAAACAGTCATTTACAAAATAGCAAGAAATTGCAGTATAATGATCTTTCAGTAAGCAAAATCTCACTTCAAAGTAATTGCATGTAAGTCTCATGAAGAAAATTTAAAAATATCAGCCAAACTTTAAATTAATCAATTCTATTTAATAGACCCTCATCTTTTATTTGCCAACAACAGGTAGATATATTTTGCAGCTAATTATAACATTGCACAACACTAGACTTTTACAATGAATTCTGTTTTCCCTTTTATTAATTTTAATTAAGTAAGCAGCTTAGAAGAGATCACAACTTTGTGGAAAAGGAATTCAAAAGGTCTAGAAAATATAGCTTCATGAGATATGATTAAGAAAGATCTCAGAATGACTTTTGCCACCAAGAAGCCTATAAGAAGAGGCAAGTTATTATTAAATTATCACTACTGAAAAGGTCAGGAAAATATCTGCTATGATATTAAGAATTATTTTTAAGCATCATGGTAATAATTTCTACATATAATGCCAATGTTTTGCTGCACCAACAACACATTAACTCTTTCAGTACATTAACTCTGTGCACACCAGTTATCTCTGGAATTAGTAAAAATATTTGTTGAGGAGTACAATGGGTTTTTATTATATGGAAAAAATTAGCCTATCACAATGCTTTTACTCTAGGTATGCATTTGGCCAAGAACCAGCTAAATTTTTTTCTTGTCCAAAATGGCCAAGAATAGAAGAATATATTTCAGGTCCTCTTCTCAGGTAATATCACATAATGTTATATTATGAATGTCACAGGAAAGATAGTATTTATTGTGGGACTTAGGAGTAATGAAGCATATATGTGGAAAAGTAAGCTTATGTTAGACAAAAATGCTATGAAGAAAAAAGCAAATACTGGAGAAATTTATATAAGTAAAACATTAAAAATATACTATGTAAGCATAGTTGAATAAAATATAATATTAATGCAAATTTAATTCAATGGACCAGCTGAGAAAGGGATATAATTTTCATATTTGTATCATTATGCAAATGTTATTATCCACATCATTTTAATCTATTTTATTGCATAAGGATACAAATCTTGTCAATCAGTGCCCATTATGTTATTTTATGTGACTTGTTAAGTCAACATTGGAACAAATTTTATTTGTTGCATCTGAAATCTACTAAATTGGAATTCGTTAAATGGAAATTTTGCCACTCTTGAAAAAAGCCCCAAAAGCCAGAGGGAAGCAAACCATAGGACTGGGTAAAGCTCCAAATGGATACTTTAATTAACAAAGTTTTGGTCAAAGTGCACCGTTAAATGAAGTATGGAACTGAAGCAGCATTTCCTTTTAAAAAAGAAGTTCAGAGAAGCCATTCTGCTTTGAGCTGGATACTGAAAAGGCTTTTGTCCATGCCTTATTCAGGCATGAGTCCTTTGTACTTCACTGAAACAGCTGGCCAGATCAAATCAAGCAAGTTCAATTTGAAGGACCTGGGCACAGTGTTCAATTCTGAAACTTCCTTGAACTGGGTCATTGCAATGTCCCAGATCAAAACTGTGTCTTGATCTGTGTCTTGCGTCTGAGGTGAAATACAACTATTTTCATACAAGCAAAGGTCAGTCAGCATGCCCCATGCACTATGTAATTAGTAAGTTAAAAATCCTTTTGTTTCTCATGGTCATTGCCATAGATAATGAGATATGAGGAACATTGTTTATTTCTTTATTACTATGTCAAGATTTCAGCTAAATCACCTGATTCTATGCTTCAAATTTTTGCCAACGGGGGATGGGAAGATTGAGTAGTCATTTCTTTACTGGGTAGGGTATGTAATGGTTAGGAAATGTGTTGACATGCTCTTTCTGGGAACAGACTCATCTCCAAGGTCACTTAACGAAGCAGTATAATTTTCAAAACAATGTGGGACCTTATCTGCACCATGCAATTTATCAAAGGTTTTGTGTCAGAATATTCATGACCTGGAATGTTGCATAGTATCAGGTCAGTCAATGGGGACTGTTTGGAAGTTAAAATAAAAGGATCTGGGCGTGGCTTAGCTGTGTTCTTTCTTGCTCTGCTCTCAGTCTGTTTACTGTCTGTTGAATCAGCTTATAACTCTCTGCCATGGTGGAAGAACCATCTGGTATTGTATATATGTTTCATACATTAATATATGTATAAAGAGAAGTTAATGAATCCTGCTATAATCAGTTACCTGTGTGTGCTTTCTGGAACTTACTTCTGCAAGAGGTTCTGACAGGTTATGGGTCCAGAACACATGAAAGTACTGAGTTGTAATTAAGCTGAGAGACTGCCTGTGTTTAAAAGGAGAGACGAGAAGGCTTGCAGGATGGCTGTTGAAATTAAGGAGAGCTCTCTGCCTCTTTTCAGACAGAAGAACTAAATAATTTGGGCTGCAAACATGGAATGTTTCCTGAAGGCTAAGGAACTGTGAGATATTGTTGTTAATCCACCCCAGGCACCATTGACAGCTGCAGATCAGAAGCAGCATGATAAAGCAATGGCCTATATCATCTTGAGTCTAGAAGATGAACAATTTATCAATGTAGCAAATTTAACCACTTAGAGAGTGCTGTAAAGTACTGTTAAGTGGTATATAAGTCTAAATAATAAATAAATAAATAAATACTGCCAACGAAGTGTGGCTGAAGTTAAAAAGTGTGCATGTGAGTGTGTCTACATGCAATATTGCGCAATTATCAAGAAAGTTATACAAAGTTCATTTACAACAAGGAGAATCTGTGGAGCAACATTTTGTGCAAATGCAAACTTTAACTCTTGCGTTAGAACAGCGTGAAATGCATATTCCTGAATCTCAAAAGGTGCTGTTGGTGTTAAATAGTGTAGATGAAATGTGGGATATAGTTTCTGCAGTATTTGAGTGCAAACCAGAATGCGTTTGGAGGCCTTAAGAGTTTGTTTGATTGCTGAGGAGAACAAGCACCATTTTAGAAAGAGCCATGAGGAGAAATTCCTGAGTTAGGTGCCCAAGGAGCAGAGAGAAAGGAATAACAGAAAATTCCACAGACTGGCTGTAAGGACCAGAGCAGATGTCAGGTTACAGCCCAGTAAAGACTTTTCCAGCAGAAAGAAACAAGGGTGGTGCTTCATTTGTGGCAAAAAGACACATTTAAAGAGAGACTGCAGAACAGAACCTGTTTGCAAGAAAGACAATTAACTGATGGACAAGTTGTTGTGGCAAAAGTCAGCTATTGCAATAGCAGAGACAAACGACTATTAATAATTTTAAATTGTTTTACAGGATGGATCCAATTGCTGGAGATATAGTAGCCTTGGCAAATGGGCAGAAGGCTAAAGTCATTAGAAGAGGCAGTGTGTTACAGGGACAAAAGGTTCAATGTGCACAAACATTTGGAAAATAGCACAACACGACTCATGTGTTCAACTCTTGTACAGAAAGCTTGGCCATGCCAGCTTCAAAGTTTTGCAAAAAATGCAACTGTTTGCAGAAGGATTGAATTTAAAGGGATGTAAGACATATTTGAACTGTGCAGTGTGCAAATCATCAAAGTTCAAAGCATTTCCAGTAAGCAAAAGTAGCACAAGACAGACAACAAGAGCTCTAGAGCTTGTGCGTGCAGATTTAAATGCAAGCCAGTTTAGGAGGAGCAAAATATGTGCTGGTCATTGTAGATGACTATAGCAGATTTGGGTTCTACTATTTACTAAAGAGTAAAATAGAGTTGCTACAGAAATTCAAGCAATGAGTAAGCTTTGTGAAAAGAAGATATCAGCAACAGGTATGTCAGAGGCAAACTGACAGAAGTTCAGAATTCATGTCAACAAGTTTTCAACAATGGCTGAGTCAGTTAGGAATAAAACACAGACTCACAATCCATATATAGCAGCTGAGAATGGTGCTGCCGAGAGATGGAATGGAGTCTTACAAACGATGAAAGACTCACTGCTGGAAGACTCTGGTCTGAGCAGTTCATATTGGAGTGAAGCCATGTTGACTGCTAATTATTTAATTAATAGGCTGTGGAGTTCATCCATTAATAATATTCCATACGCAGTGCTATATGGGAGAAAACCATCTCTGGCACATTTAAAGGTTTTTGGAAGAAATTCATGGGTGCATAGTCCAAAGGCAATTAGAATAAAGGGACAACCAAAGGCTAGAAAGCTCAGGTTTATGAACTATGAGCCAGGCTCAAAGAGCTATCGCTTTAGTGATGGGAGCAAAAGAATAGTCATTTCCAGATCTGCTAGTTTTGCAGAATAAAATTGGAACAAAATTGAAGCAAATTTTTGGAATGATTCACTTAGTGACCGTAATTCACTTATGGTGATGTCAGCGTTCAAGGAGGAGAAGCTGAAGAAGATATGAAGCAAGAAAGTGTAAAAGCACAAGAACAGTCAATGCCATGTAGGTCAGAGCGATGGACCAAGGGATTCCACCCGACAGGTATTCTGCTAGTGAAGTAAAGGTGTGTACTGTATGGTATGAGCCAAAGAATTATAAGGAAGTATTGGTATTACCTAAACCTGAACAAGTAAAGTGGAAAGAAGGCATGGATAAAGAAATGAAATCCTTTATGCCTTTTCCAATGAGTAGCAAAGCTGTAGGATGTAAGTGGGTATACAAAAGTAAAGTACTGCCCAATAATGAAATACAGTATAAAGCAAGATTAATAGGACAAGGTTTTTCACAGATGAAAAATGTGCATTATGATGAGGCATTCACACCTACAGTAAAAAGTGAAAGCATAAGGCTGGCACTAGTGTTGACAATGGCACATGGCCATAAAGTTTGACATTTTGACATAACTACAACATTCCTCAATACAGAATTAGAGGAAGAAATTTACATGGTTCAAGCACCAGAGTATGACAGTAAAAGGCCTAATATGGTGTATAAATTGAACAAGGCCATTTATGGGCTGAAACAGTCAGCCAGAAATTGGAATCTATGTTTAGATACTGCATTGAAGGATCTTGGGTTCAAGAGTTGCAAGGCTGATGGTTGTATATATACTGGAAAGTTAAAAGGTAGGGATTGCCAATTATTAGCATTTGTGGATGATCTTTGTTTCATTGCAAAGGATGAATCACAGGTAAAAGAATTTACTAATCGGTGAAGAAAATTGAATTAAATAATTTGGGAGAAATAAAAAAAATATCTCAGCGTAGAGATAAAAAAAACTAAGAAAGGTGGTTATACTCTCAGTCAAAAAGGAAAAATTGAACAGTTGTTGGAGAGATATGACATGAAAGATTTTAATACTGCTCCAACACCTATGAACACAGATTTTCACAACAGTTTGGGAGAGGACGAAAATGAAGCTTGTGATAAAGAGATATATCAGTCAGCAATAGGGATCCTGCTATATCTATCACCTTGTCTGAACTTTGTTCAGAGATAACTTGGTACGTATTGCTATTACAGGATTTAAATGTAAAGATAAATGAAGCTGTAACAGTGTATGAGGATAGTCTCTTCTGCATAAAAATGGCAACAGATGACAGGGTAAAAAAATCTAAGCAAGCATGTGGACATTAAATATTGTAATGTCAGAGAAGTCATAAAACAAAAATTAATCAGCTTGCTTCACTATTCTTCAAAGGATGATTTGGCCAACATTGGGTGGAGTGCACCATGGGAAGAATATTAGGTCATTTGTATTTATGTCTGTTCCAGTCATGAAGGGAGGAGTGTCGGAATATTCATGATCTGTGTTTGCTTTCTGGAATTTATTTCTGCAATAGGTTCTGACAGTTTGTGGGAAAATACTGCTTTAACTATGCTCTGTCTTTGAGAGGAAAATGTTATTATCTGTCTCGGCACTGAGAGGGGAGCAGGAGACCAAGAGCCATTAGCCAGAGATAAACTGACTTCCAGTCATGAGTAATTGGACCTGGTTTAAAGTCACAGTCAAGTCCTGCTGGCTTTCCGCCAAAGATAACGAGGGCTAATGTTCCGCTGCAGATAATTAGCGTATCCATAAACAGCAAGGTGCCCACACAACACACACAGACAGAATACCAGATTAGGAGTGTAGTAAAAGGCGAAATGTGGTCAGTCTGGGATTCGTGCATCAGAACAGTCAGAATACAGTCCAAGGTCATGAAGCACGAAGCAAGAAATCCAAAGTCCAAGATGCATGAATCTCCACGGAAGTAAATAGTTGCCTATTTCAAAAGACAACTCTTTAGAGGCCTGAACTTTATTCCTTTACTGAGGGTGAGGCTGCCGGCCACAACCCCAACACCGCCCAATGGGCTGGCCAGTTGCCTCCCTCTGAGCCTCCCGTCTCAGTCTACGCCTTGTGCATGCATCCATGAGAGGCTTTAGCTGACCATTATAATTTCCATTATGAGCTTCGTCTTTTTCCTCCCTGGAAGCCTCTGGTTCTAAGCCAAGATCCACTCCCCTCTCTTGCTCCTTGCTCATGGCTTCATTGGCATCTGGTCCAGCTTCCTCCTCCCCTGCAATGTCTGCTGAGGAGGAACTGGGGAAGGGTGGTTGAACAGGGCCTGGCATGGCCAGGGAGTGAACTTGCAGCCCTGCCCTCATCATCTGACTCTGGCAGCTGGGCTGCTGGGGGTCAGGGCACAACAGAGACTTAGATTTGACTCTGCATTCTTTTGTACCTCTCATGACTTTCCAATAAGCCTTAATTTTTTGAAGAATGAAATGCTTCAAGTTTTTATTTTAGAATAATTAGTGGGACATTTGACTACCAAACCATACCATATCATATCCTACCATACCAGTATATCTATACTAGATTTTGCATGAAAACCAAAGAATTCTGGTTTTAAATTCTTTAGCATTATCTTTTAGTCCAACCTATGGCCCAATTCCCATTTCTCTCTGGTGGAGCTTGTTTTCCATTTTTATAACTTTACTTCTTTTGTTTGTTTAGATGAAAAGATACTCACTAGTATTTAAGACCTTTCATATTGCATCACTGCAATAAGAAACATAATGGATTGGAAAGAGGCAGATTATTACACTGACTTTGTGTGGTCTCAAATAGCTTGAAGAAATTTCTTCCAGAAAAATACATACATAAGGACTCACATTTCTTATAGATTATTCTTTCACCTAATGGCTGAAGACCTTTCATTAACTTTAATATCTTTCCATTAACGTTAATTTAAGAACCAGGTTTGGTGTAGTGGTTAAAGTGCTGGCCTAGATGTATGGAGTTGGTGAATTGTAATCCCACTTTAGGCATGAAAGCTGGCTGGGTGACTTTGAGCCAGTAACTATCTCTCAGCCCAACCCACTTCACAAGGTTGTTTTTGTGGGGAAAACAGGTGGAGGAAGACATATTAAATATGTTCGTCACCTTGAATCATTTATGAAAATAAGAGTGGGATAAAAATCAGACAGACACCATATAAATTTGTCAATTGACAGTTTTCTCTTCTTATAATTTATTGTTTCTACCTTTTGGAATTTACTATAAAAGATACTACATGCTAAGTACAAAAACTCAACATGTTCAAAATTAAGAGGTAAAATGTTATCCCAAAGAACAAAAATGGTACACAAAATCAGTTTATTATTATTGCTACTATTATTATTATTATTTTAAATTTTATTAGTTTAAGGAGGTT
>JANHFO010007227.1:28244-35744 GCA_032468095.1 Pareas carinatus
TTGTTGGTAAGCAAGTAATTGACCTGTAGTTGCCTGGTGCTGCCCCTTTTGCGGGATCGATTCCATTTTATTATTTTTAAAAATATAGATGACATTGATAACATTTTTTGCAAATATTTTAGCTATAACTTTAACTTTAGAAACCTTCCCGAATGTAATAGATAAAATTAAATATTTCTAGTTAAACCAGGAAGTTGCAAACTATTGTTTAGCTCCATTAAGCAAAGATGGGTTCAAAAATAGTAGAGCAGCATTATTAATATAAAAACAAAAGTGCTGTGCAGACCTAGCCAACTTTATACGTATGTATCTTTAAAGTAGAAAGTTACAAAAGAACTAAGCTTGAGTTTACTCACATTAGCAATAAGTCTAGATGCTAAACGAGGAGAGAGAAATTAAATAGTTTATAAATAGAGGCTATATATTTACAGCATGTTTATTTACATATATAGCTGCTTCTCTCCTCTAGACAAGATAGAGTCACATAAATCTAATAAATAAAATAAATCTGCAAAGATTACTTTGTCAACAGATCTTGGATTACACTAATGACTAAAGAGCCAGAGAAACAGGGCTGCAATTATTCAGCTGCAATTTCATCTAGTAAGTACAAACTATAACTCACTGATTCTATTTCCATAAGATAAGAAGCAAAAGCTCTACTGAATTGCCACTGAACCACATGTTAGACAGGAATTATGTGCTTTTGATGTCCAAGGGCTCCTGTGGTGCTCCATGTCTCTAGCCTGTAAAAACAAGTGTGCTAACACATACCCTTTCAGGGAGAAATGGGGAGAAACTATTCTGAAGCATTTTTACACTACATCTGCTATTTTGCAACAAATTTCTAACAAAAGGAAACAAATTAGCTAGTGAATATTTTGAAATCAGATTTCAGTTCTAGGCTATTTGTATATTAGTCTTTGTCTATGGACCATTGAAGCAGTCTTGCCATATTGGCAGGCTGCCTTTTTATTCTGTAGCAAATGCAAAGCTTCCTGCTTTTCCAGCACTTATTTGTGAGTGAAATAACAATTCTAAGCTGATTATGCCAATGACTCTTATTAAACACTGAAGGGGAGTTGGTAACTTTGCTACTTATTAGCATGTATGTGCTTAGCATTGCACGTTCTTTTAGAGAAAAGTAAAAACTCTTTGCCATCTAACTTAGTGAGACAATCTGCCAGGCCAAATCCTAAATTGCTTTAAACCAGCATGGTTCTGTGTCTTGGAAAGTCAGTTCTAATTATAGGCAGTAAGTTTACATTTCTTAACAGATTAACACTGACTTTACCGTGACAACTATGTTATGTTATGTTTGCTTAATAGCTGATTTTTAAATCCATGGGAATCAAAAAATGATTTCTGAATGTATTTTAAGGGTGCTTTCTCTATCAAAACCTACTCTGCACTCCTCCTGTAGAAAATACATTCTATTTTTTTTCTTTGTTATTCAAGATGGAAACATTAGATAATTAAATAACATTCATTTAAAAAATAACCAAATAGTCATTGTTAGGCTATCAAATAGCTGCATAACTATGATCCATGATCATAGGTTTGTTTTGGATTTGTTCTATTATATACTCTGATTGACAACAAGGCAACACATGGTCCAAATACAGATCATCTGGCAGAGCAAGGTTTTTTTTTTAGACTAAAACCACACAATAAAACAGAAGAGAAAGCAACATAAATCTTTTTTAAAAAACAAATGAAAAAAACAGTTTCAGACAATGAAAATCAATCACCGTGTGCTCTTTGCCTAATGCAGTGATGACCATATCTAAACCTACGATAACAGCTTTAAGTGAGGCAAACACAAAACCTCTTTGTATTATGTCTATTAAGCAAAGCATTTTAAATATAACCATAGTCAAATGTTGTTACACAAAGATTCATTTTTGCTAGGATTCCAATGAAGTGTGCCTCGTGAATTCTGATGAGAACAAAGCAAGATGTCTTCTGGAAGTCTTCTTAGGAAAGGATCGATCACAGAATTTTACTTCAATGTTCCCTTCACTGAATGCCTCTCTTCTAGTCTCTCCCAGAGATACCAACTCTCTTCTACAGACCCCTTCCTCAGGCTGCATCATTGTGATTTTCAAGTTTTTATGTTGTCTGAATGGAGACAAGTTTTCTTTCATAATGCAAAAGCAAATTGCAGAGAGGAAGTTCTTCTTGAAGTTCTCATTCATAAAGGCATATACAATTGGATTGCAAATAGAATTGGCAAATCCAATTACCTGAACAATTCCAAATATCATCTTAATAGTGACATCATCATATTTTCTTTCAAAATTACCTACACGGAGAAAAAAACGTTTAAGCATATATTCAATCATTTATCTCATGATGTATCTGAGCTAGTTAAGTAGAAATAAAAATCCATTTATTCCAGAATGAAATTCATACAAAATTAATCAAAAGCAATTCATTAAGATGCATGCTTATCTGCCATAATAAACTGGCTCATGCTTACAAACAAGCCTCTACCTGTTTTGTGTGTTTGTGTGCTTTCAAGCAATTTTTTGACTCCTGGATTGCCTGAACAAGTCACTACAGTTTTCTTGGCAAGATTTTTTCAGAAGTAGTTTGCCATTGTCTCCTTGCTTATATTAACAGAGAGTGACTAATCCAAGGTCACCCAATTAGTTTTATTTCTAAGGCAGGACTAGAACTCATTGTCTTCCAGTTTCTAATTTAATGCCTTAACAACTTCACCAAACTTGCTCTCTCACACCTATGATAGAAAAAGTCTAATATCCAACCTACATTTAGAAGGTATAAATATTAATCTTCCACTATTTATAATTAAATTCTTGCAATAGAAAGGAAGGCATAAAAGTAAAGATCAAGCATTGCCAGTAAAATTTTCACATTGTTAGGTATTTGTCAACAGGAATTTAAATGCTGGTTTAAAATAGATATTCATTTAATCAAATGAATCATATTAAAATATGATTGCCATATACAGTATTTCAGTATTCTTTTAATACTCTCTGGTATCTGAAAATAGCAACAATATGAATCATATTCATTTACTATTATTATTTGGCATATTTTCTATGTGTATAGATATATACATATTGTTTTCTTCTTTATTAGCAGATGGGAAAAAAAGTTTAATACATGCTTTAACTATGTGAAGATCAGACATTAAAGTAAATTAAAAGTATATGTCAAATTGTACTCCTTTTCTATGGATGGAAAGGAACACAATTAAGTAAACCAAATACCAAAACTTTGATCCCTTCACCTTCGTTATTACTTTCAAAGACCAGAATCATAGTGCAATTCAAAAGTTCCGGTTCCGGTCCTGACCATATGAGGCCGAGGCCGGCAGAGCTCCATCAGCCGAAGTTTTCTTCGGTGTTTTGGGGATCACTGGAGGCCCTAACATACCTTGGAGGGGTATCCAACAAAAGGGTGCAACAGAGGCACATACCAGGCGGCGGCTGGTATGTTTGCCTTCTGTTTTTGACTCTTTTTTGCCAGACGAGCAAAGAGGCGCATGACGCCATGGAGGTCGGGAACTGAAACTAAGAATAAGATGTAAGCGACTTAAGAAATAGCAGGAGGAGAACCAGTTAAAAGGACTAATATATTTACAGAGGTACTTTTCCTTTTTACTGACCTCCACAGATTTGATGCAAAGAAGTGAATTGGAATACATTTAAAAATTTGTACCCGTGAAGAAAAAAAAGTGTCAATTTGGTGGTTTTGGGGTGGAAAATGCTGTTGAAGAAAATGGCGGATTTGGAAAAAAGAGATCCCTTTGAAAATTGAGACTGAGTTAGTGCGTTAAAAAACTGTGATGTAAATTAGAAATTCAGCAGCCTCGGGGGGGTGGCCGGGGGAAGGATAAAGTGGAAAGAAGAAAAGGACTTTAAACGAACTTTGATTACTTATATTGGGGTGTGAGCAGAGAGAATGAAGCTAATAAAGAAGGAGGAGATAATGGATTTTGAACAATTTATGTCAAATATTCAGGACGCTTTTCTACAAGTGAGGATGCAAATAGAAAAGAACTTCCTGACTTTGGCGGAAAGACTTTCCCAAAAACGAGAGGACTGCAAAATGCCAAAGAAAGTGTTGAAAATAAAATTAGCAGTAAATATGAATAGAAGAAGGAAGAAATTAAGGGGGAAAGAAGATCCAAAGATTTGTAAAAAAGGGGGGGGGATAAATGTGTTATCTTGTGAAAAAACAGGGGAATTTAAAAGTTCTTCAAAAAAAAGTGAGAAGAAAATTAGTGAAAGAAATGCAAACTCCCCAAAATACAAATGCAGAGGGATTAGGGTGGAGACCAAAGCGTGGAAAATCTGAAAGGGAAAATGTATGATGGGTCAAGAGGAGTTAGAAGGAATGGGAAAGTCTGAGAGCAAGGGAAAGGTTATGAGAAAGATACGGGGAAAAAGTCTGCGAAGAAGGATATGTAGAGGGCCTATTCACCCAGAAAGGAATAGACTAAGGGTAAAATAATGAAAAATAAAATCACGAGGGAGGATAAGGACTATTAAGGATAAGGACTGTAGAAATCTCAGTACATGATTCTAAATTGGGTGGCTCGCTTTCCTCTTTCTCTTTTTTTTTGGGTTGGTGATTGGTGATTTGATGATTTTAGGATGAGTTTATGATAAGTAATAATAATAAATTTAATATTGGTGAGAGGGATTGGAAAGGAATGAAATATTGACTGTTGAACTTGATATATTGATCTTATGATACATTGTACGAATGAAGGGCTAAAAGTGGAATTTGGGTGAAGCTAAAGTGGAATGGTAATGATGAAGGGAAATAATCTCATATATGATAGAAGGAAATGAATTGATGGAGGATTTGAAGCAGGCAGGAAAATTTTATAGAGTTAAAGTGTAGGAATCAAGTTAAGAATTAAATATGTCTTTCCCAGCAAAATAAAATAAAAATAAGCATAATAAGGACCAATAATGTAAGAATAATAAAATTTAATTAAAATTAGAAATCAAAAGAAAAAAAGAGATATAAAATGATGTTGTAGATAAAGAAGATAAGTATAAAGGAAAGAAATATGAAACGGATCTAGAATAGAATGATAAGGAAAAGAAAGAACAAAGAGAGAAAGCTAGTTGCTAAGTAGGGAAGGAAAATAGGAGAAAAGAAGGAAGAAAGAAGAAGGGAAGGAAGTAGGAAGAAAAATAATAATAAATGAGGCTGAAATTCCATACACACTTCAGTGAGAGTTAATATCACTGGATTCGTTCAGTATAATGTGGTGTATATGATACTCAATTTATTTACTCATTCTAAGTATCTTTGAAAAACACTCTTTCAGAGCCACATCCATTCAATTAAAAAAGGGAAGGGAAAAAAGAGGAATTCATATTCTGCAGCAGAAATAATTAATAGGTTTAAGAAAGAAAGAAAAACAATTTTGGGAGGGGGGGGAACAGGATCTAGCACCAGATCCCAAAATTAAATGAGGTATGAAATAAGGACCAATATGATGTTGTCAAAATAACATGACCTTCTTTAGTTTTAATGAGGCAAAATATATAAAATATGTCATGTATCAGAAAAAGCATGTGATATTTATATATCTGGGGTTATCAGCCATATTTGATATTTGAGCAAATCATATTTGATTTCATTATATTTAAAAGAACATCAATTATTTTACCTCCTATGTTATCTTCCGTCTTTACAGAGGACCTATGCATTGAAAAGTCTCCTTTCAACACAATAATTTTCCACAGGACCAAGAAGCCTGGAATATCAGGATTCTACTGAACATTTCATGATTTTTTTACAAATTTTATTTATTCATAGTTTAGGGCTGTTCACTCAGCATGCAACTCTGGGCGGGTTTAACTACAGGTGAAAGGCCTTGACAGATAAAGAGACTCTCAGCTGAAGACTATGGTTTTCTGTACTTAAAGAAAGAGACAGTGAGGGCAAAGATAGTGCACCTATTCCAGATCTGTCTCTTCAGGATGGAATTACATGATATTAAAATGCCTGAGGAAAGTCAGTGAAGTCCTACAGTGCACTTGCTCAGCTGTCACTTTGCCTTCAGATATATTTCTAAAATCACACGACCGAGTCAAAGAATATAGAAGGATCATTGCAAAGTAGTTAAATGGTGCAGTGTGGGATGAAAGAAATGTTGTTCTTTTTATGGCTTTAAAACCAAAAAATAGACTCTGACAAACATACTTGCATATCAGCAGTTGATTATGAATCATGAGCAGTCTTCCTATAAGGACAACTGAGTCTCTACCATGGGACAGGTTGGGGGTGCCATTAAAGTACAGTTGACTGTCAATTGCTAACTTTGCATTGTTATATTTGTCAGAGGAAGATAATATGAAGATATGGTTCTAGCAAACTAAATGATCTAAAGTGAACTAGGATAGGAAAAGTAGGTGATAAGGCATATTAATGAGGCAGAAGAAAAATTTGGTGTAGAAACATAGTGGAGAAAATGAAGGAATGTGGAGACTACTGAACAGGATTCCTAACTTTCAGAGGGTTCAGAATCACAGCTGAACCTTAAGTGGCATGCTGGGAATCTCCTCTCTAAAAGGAAGTGAATCTAAGGTGTTTAAATTAAGTAGTCCATTGAATATGATCAAAGCCCCATGTTTTCCAACATTCCTCCTATGGGTTATACTGAAAGTTGATAAGAAGGATTCAGATTTACAGTTTGGCTGTAATACTCTGTTCATGTTACAAAAAAAGATTTTAATCTTTTTTTTTTAATTTTGTGAGAAACCTCTCTGGATATATTAAAAGAAAGCTGCCCATAACAGTTTTTGAAATTATTATTGTACCTACAGAATGGTGGGGTTAGTTCATGTTTTTTTAATGTATTTGTATTAGTTGACTGTAATTCTTTTTGATAGGAAGGAGAGATTTCACTGTATGGAGCTCCTTCTCCACCCCCATTATATTTTGTAACCAAAGCTGAAAAAAAAAACCTTTAAAGCCTACCTTGAGTCCCCAAAATTCACAGGGTACTGACTGTATTTCACAATAATGTGCAACAACAATGACAACAAAAAACACATAAAGAAAGGAAACCATCAAAGAAAGCTTTCTATATTTCATCCCTGACAGGCAATTCTAATTGCTTTTGTGAGAGACACTAATTAAAAATGAGCTCTTTCCCCCTCCCCATCTGATATGTAGCTTGTAGCTTCCCTGTTTGTAAGACTGCAATGGATTACTGTTTTCCTCTAGTCAGCCCCCACCCCCTGCTTTGAGCTGACATTTAAAGTAAAGGCAATTTCCATTTATGCCAATTATCACTGTCAACCATGTGGGGAATAAATTAGAGATATTGTTATTATTAGGCAGAGTGAGTATATTCATGTTAATGCTTATGGGCCATAGTTCATAAGATTGCTAACTTCTTGCAAGCAAATGCCGAACACAATCTTGGGACAGATTGTGCAGAATCTTAGTGAGGAAGAAAGTGATTAGTGAGCTGGTATTTGTTTCCAACTGTGAAACTTA
>JANHFO010007228.1:0-11383 GCA_032468095.1 Pareas carinatus
GAGAGAGAGAGAGAGAGAGAGAGAGAGAGAGAGAGAGAGATGCAATGCGACAACTTTAATGTCCCAAAAACCAAAAGTTAGAAAGTTAGAATCTAGTTTCTGAAATGCAAGCAATTTTAAATTCAGATTCTCCACCCCCCCTCGCATTTTCAGCTGATTTATCACAATTGAGAAAATAGCTAAGGCATCGTTCAATTTGAAAAAATATCGGTTTAATCATTTCATAAATGCAGGATAACCTACTCCATGCAGCCAAGGCATAAAAATAAGCAGCAAGGACGAGCAGTCAAGGCCAGCATGCGAAAGCAGCAAAAGAACTCACCGTTAAAAACAGTGCAATTCTCGTACCTTGGTCAAAGTAACCAGCAGCCATCAAGGCACTGATGTCCAACGGGGCAGATTTAATTGCATGTGGGAACTGACACCGGAAGCATTTCATCTTCCGGCAGGGCACCGATTGGCTTGGCTGCTTCCATCGCTGTTCACACCCTGCCTGCCAAGCCAAACAAATGCAAGCCTCTCCTTTGACGGGGGGCAACTGGTATTTTCAGTGGGAAATGATAGCAGAGGTTATTTTTGTCCTTCTAAGTGCTGCAGCGGGCAACGGGAGGTTCTAGAAGGGACACGCTGCTGCGTTCAGTTCAGAGCGCCTTGTCTCTCCTTCGACCATGCTACGGGGGGGGTAGGGGGGCTGCAGTCTGTAATGTTGTGAGGGGGTTGCAGCCCCATAACATAACTCACACTGGCGCTTGCTAGACTGAACAGTAGTCCTTTACTACAAGGGAAGCAAGCAAGCAAGAAAGAAAGAGGAGGGAGGACAGAGTGTGTTCTGCTTTAGACTGAAGCTACTCACAGATATGGATCAGACAAAACAAGGTCATTTCAATGGAAAGAGACGGCTGAAACCATTCCAAAGTATCATGTGATCCTTCTGTCTTTTAGAAAGAGACTTCCCTTCCTTTTCCTTTTTCCTGTTACATATTGCCTTAAGAGCATATGAGACATATAGTTTGGGGATATATATATTTATTTTATTTCTGCTGCAGAATTATTACCGGATTTGGAGGAGTTCTGTTCCTTCTTCCAGCTTACATCTCTTATTGTACCATCAGAGAGAGAAAGAGGGGGGGAAGGGGCGAGGGGGAAGGGGAGGGCAAGGAAGGAGGGAGGGAGTGCCATGCTTTACCACTTAAATCTGTCATCCTTCGATAACTCCTTTCCAAAAATAAACCACTGCTGGAAGCAGGTGAATTCAGCTATGCCATGCAGCCTGTATAAATCAAAATCAAGGCTTTCCTTATAGTCTGGGACTTTTAAAACAGTGGAACAGCAGAATCTGAACTGCCAAAAAGTCACTGCTGAAAACTAATAAAGGAAACGTAACTCAGCTGCAAGCTATCTGGGCAAGACATGTCTCAAAGCAGTGGACAACACGGAAGTTGTAGTTACTAATCTTCCCACCACGGTCTTCCATTGGTGCTCTCCTGAAAACTGCCCTACCCAACTATTATTATCTCAAATTCTTTTCCATGAAATAAACAAAAAAACAAAATAAAAATGCTAGGCTGGAATGCTCCAGAGTGTCAGCCTAAAACATCACTTTCATTTCAGGAATGTGACTAGGTCCTACACCTGGCATTTTAACAGAATAAATTAGAATATGATCCAGAGGTTTGTGTAGAAGTGTGTCTTGCCTGGATAAATAAGAGCAACAATAAGCAGGGTCGGCAAAGGAAAACTTCTTGGAAATATAGAATTCTCTAGTTCTAATGAGAGCTGTGGAAGCTCTTTTGCGTGTGTCTCCATAGCATGTTCTTCTCATTCTTCCAGATCTTCTGATCAGTGAAAAATGGTGCTCATGAAAAGGTCCTTTTTCACCCAAACTTTAAACTCATGGGATATAAAAGTCTCACCTTTCGACACTAACAGCAGAGAATAAAACCCTTAAGACAGTGGTCGCCAACCTTTTGGATCTCAGGGACCACTAAATTCAGAATTTTAAATCCTGTGGATATGAATTTTTTAAAAAGATTTGTAAAATAATGATCACAGAACCTCCATTTTTATTAATATAAAAGACACCTATTTAATATAACAAATATAACAAAATTTAAAAAGCTTATTTAATTATAAAAAAACCATAAATGCTTATTTAATCATAAAAACTTTAAAGGTTGTTTAATTGTAGAAAAATTATTAAAGTTAGTTTAGTTATTACAAAATAATTGAAGTTTCTTTAAGTATGACACATTTTAGTATGATATTTGTTCCTGCTTGAGAGGGAAGGAGAGAGAGAGAAGGAGAGAGAGAATGAGACACACACACACAAAGAGACAGACACACACACAGAGAGAATGAGACACAGAGAGAGAGAGAAAGAAAGAGGTAGAGAGAGCAGAAGGAGAGAAAGAGGTAGAGGGAAGCAGAGGGAGAGAAAGAGAGAATGAGAGAGACAGAGAGAATGAGAGACAGACATAGAGACAGACACCCACACAAATAATCTCCAGATTTTCCTGCGGACCACCAAAATTTTCTCACAGCCCTCTGGTGGGCCCTGGTCCACAGGTTGGCGATCACTGGCTTAAGAGGTATGGTCAGATGGTATCATTCAGAATATTCACAGCTGCTAATTCTAACTGCTTAAACCTTTTATAATTCAGGACTCGGGTCTCTTGTCTGTGATTTCATCTTGAAATGGTTCAGTTGCCCTGGCCTTCAGAATCAAGTTAGGCATGGTACTAACAAGGACCTGGAGCGGTTGAAACATTCTGTCTGTATGTTTCTACTAGACAATCCACAAAAGGTCCAGTTATGCTCCCATCCCTTGCATCATACATACATACATGTATACACACACACACACACAAACACACACACACACACAGGAGTGGGAAAGATTGGCTTTCTGGCATTTGCTACCTGGTTTTTGTCCAACACCAGCGAACAATGGGTTTACTCAACAACCATTGCATTTGTTTAATCACACACCATGGAAAAGGCCTTAAAAGGTGGGTCATGTAGGCGATCTAATTTACAACTGTCAAGTGTCACAACCATGACAGACAGGTTTCATTACAGTTGTAATTCCGAGGACAATCTGAAGTCATGCTTTGGAGGGGAAATCACCAAACAGCTCTGAAGTTCAAACCAGAACTCCAATGAAGTAAAAAACCAGTGCCATTGCATAGGACCTCACCCTTCCGACGAAATATAGAAATATGACCCTGTTTCTACATAAGCTTTGAGAGTAGGTTGTCTCTCCCTCTCTTGTAAGATTAACACAAACGGATAACACAAGTAAATGTGACGGTCCTTTTAAATTAATTCTAAGAAGTCAGCATGGACTTGATTATAAAAGTAATATACCAGTAGTACACTCTCCTTCAAAACTGTCATGTTAATCTAAACGCTTTGAGTTATCTTCAACCTGAAACAACATGACCTCTATGGTGTAAGTATTTAGGCAATTCGGTTGAAAATTAATATCTGAGAGAAGACTTCCTTTTAATTAATTCTAGTAGGGCTTTACTGTCAACCCCAGAGCAATACCATTTTTTTTGTTATTATCTGCCAAATTTGTATAGTAAAAAACCTGTAAAACCAATCTGCGTTATATTTTTCTTGGGAGCAAAAGGAATTATAAAGTGTGGGAAACAGCACGAGTTGGAATGCTAACACACTTCTTGCTGTTAACCAAACTAAACACAAACTTGCTATTCAAGATTTTTTTATTATAAAAAAAAACTAAAGGAAGTGTTTTTAATCACATCCATGGCACATTTTTTAAGGTATATTAGCATATTCAATCCTAACAATTGCCTCTATTTATAGACACAAGCAAATGTTTGTTTGAGGACATAAATATTTATGGAGTCGTGCAGTCAATAAATTTAAATAATGAATTTAAAT
Organism: Pareas carinatus; assembly: GCA_032468095.1. NCBI lineage: Eukaryota > Metazoa > Chordata > Lepidosauria > Squamata > Pareidae > Pareas > Pareas carinatus. Next base: position 3,910 of record JANHFO010007228.1, read on the forward strand.
AATAAATCATGTGCTGTTGACAGCTGTGTGTGAGGGGGGAGGGATATTGTTTTTATATTTTTATTTTCATTTCTACATTGTGTTTTTTTAATTTTTTCGTAATCTGCCTAGAGCCACTGTGAGTGAGTCGGCGTCTATGTAAAATTTTCTAAATAAATCTAAAAATAATAATAAAACAAATTTAAATAATGAATTTGGGATTCTGAAAACCTCCTAACAAATAAATGTATCTGGAAATATACCTATATTCCTAAACTCTGCAATTAAATCTTTAAAACAAAAACAGCTGGGTTTGGGGAATGTTTTGAAATTTAAAATATACAAGACTGTATTTTCTATATGTATTGTTGAAAGTGTGGAGGAACACCAGCAGGTATGTAACATGAACTCAACCTTTGGCTCAAAGCCTCCTGGGAAATCAAGGTTTGAAAAAGATGGGGGAAATAAATTTAGCTCTTAGAGATTCAGAGATTGGATTGATACAAGCATTGGCCAGTAACACAGAACACAGAACAATATCGTTGGAAGGGACCTTGCAGGTTTTCCAGCAACCTATTCAAGGAAACCTTATCAGTGATGACTAACCTTTTAGACACCAAGTGCCCGGATAAGTCACAGCTAATAAGTCACAGCTTGTGACATCATCACCTGGCGCCGTCACTCTCTTTCTGAACATGTGCATGGCCCCGTTATGTCATTGACTGGTGCCAACACTCCTTTCTGAGCATGCTCAGCTCTGGCGTGATGCTGGGGTAACTTGGCTCACATGTCAGCTGAGAGGGCTCTGCGTGCCGGCTGAGGCACCCATGCCACAGGTTCGCCATCACTGCCTTATACCACTCTAGACACTCTAGATTGCTGTGCAATCTCTTCTTTAAGTTCTCCAATAATGGAGCACCTGCAACATCTGGAGGTAACCCGCCCCACTGTTCTCACTGACAGGAAATCTCTCCTTACTTCCAAGTTGGTTCTCTCTTGAATGACTTTCCACCCGTTGCCCAAGGAGCTGCTCAGTTGAGATGAGGTTGATTTCAGATATCAGGATAGGCATGGTCAACCCTGCCAGAACCACCGGTGGGGTTAACATATGAAGACACAGAAAGCCTGGGTTCAAATCTCCGCTCAAAACGATTAATGGAATGGCTAAGGAAGCATGAGTATCCTAAACCAAGTTTGACAGGGTGACTGCAAGGCTAAAATGGTTAGCGGCAGAGGAACTGTTTGAAGGAAACACAGAAATGGGTTTAGTAATCTAACTATGAACAGAAGGAATCGCAGGCCATATTAGCTATGTGTCTTCTCCAACAAGGAGCAACCGCAAGCCGCACTAGCTATATGTCTTCTTTAACAACATCAATGCACTGAAAGCTTGAAGATCTCTCAATGTAACAAGGCCACTGACATAAATACTTTGCTTTGTATTCAGAAGATTCCATTTAAATAAAGTGGTACTTTGGCACTGGCAGAGCGATGACATCATCAACAGCATCACATGACTAAATGTCATTTGCATGCCCTCACGTGTTAGAAGTTATTGTGGCTTGCATGTATTCCATCAGTGGATTTATCTGAGACCTGAATCACTTAGGTGAATTCATGAAGTAAGAGGGTGACTGTTTCAGGAGCTGAACCTGGTAGATCAGAGGTCTCCAATCCTGGTCCCTTTAAGGCTTGTGGACTTCAACTCCCAGAATTCCTCAGCCAGCATAGCTCCAAGGATGGAGACCTCTGTAGATGACAACTGAACTCCTGACTTAGCTTCATTTATCAGCATGGTTTGACAGCATGTTGATCAGCTTAAAGTAATTGTTGTATTTTCCAGTAATGTAATTACACTTGATACTTTTATTAGAAGTATTAAAAATGTAAATATATTTTTTGGGAGGAGGGTGGGGAGCAGTCACAAAAGACAGTGCAACCCTGGGCTGCATTAATATAGGGATAGAATTAAGATCACATGAAATTTTAGTACTGCTTTACAAAGTCTCTGTAAAACTACACTTGGAATACTACATCCAGTTCTGATCACTACCATATAAAAAAGATGCTGAGACTCTGGAAAGAGTGCAGAGAAGAGTGACGAGAATGATTAAGGGGTGGAGGTAAAACATACGAAGAACGGTTACAGGACCTGGGTATGTCCAGTCTAAGGAAAAGAAGGATTCGAGGAAACATGGTAGCAGTGTTCCAATATTTGAAGGGCTTCTACAAAGATAAGGGGGGGATTCTATTTTCCAAAGTATCAAAACATAAGACAAGGAACAATGGATGGAAACTAACTGAGGACAGAAGAAACCTAAAACAAGAAGCAACCTATACACGAGAATCAAGTCAACTAGAAGTCGGCACTACATTATCACTAATTAAGAATTAACAGAATTACCAGGAGGGATTAGATTTGCTGATTGTGGGAATGAAAGGTCTACGGGCTGATTCCTCTCTTGACTCTGCCCCCTTTCTTTACCAGTCCTTCTCCTACAAGACTCACTTTATAGTACACTGCATTGGTTAACTCAGAGGTTTTCAAACTTTTTCAAGCTGTGGATCCCAAAACATGTCGTTGCTACATGGCGGACCCAATTCCCACAAATTCAACTAATTATTGATCGACAATTCATGTATATTACTTTTCCCAAATTTTTCTTGACCTGTCTGCGGACCCCCTGGCAAACATGTCACGGACCTACAGGTCTACAGACTACAGTTTGAAAACCTCCGGGTTAACCAATAGTTTTAAATGTATTTCCCCAAGATATTATTACAGCTAAATCCAGTGTGGCTGCCTCCCTCCTACTTAAAAACAAACAAACAAACTCAAAAGTGGTTACAATAAAAGGCAGTAATTGGGATCATGTGCATGGCCAGAAAGAGAGGAGTGATGCCAGACGATGATGTCATGAGCCGTGATTCATTAGTTGCAACTCGTTCAGACTCGGTGTCTAAAAGATTAGCCATCCCTGGTCTAGTCTAATGAAGAGAAGGACTAGGGGTGATATAACAGTCTTCCAATACTTGAGGGGTTGTCACAGACATGAAGAGATTGACCTATTTTCCGAAGCACCTGAGGGCAGGACGAGAAGCAATGGATGGATACTTATCAAACAGTGATTCAACCCAGAACTAAGGGAAAAAATTTCTGACAATGAGAACAATTAATTCATGGAACAGCTTATCTTCAAAGGTTTGAGAGCTCCATCACTGCAGATTTTCAAGAAGAGACTAGACAACCATTTGCCAGAATAGTATAGGGTCTCCTGCTTCGGCATGGGTTCTGATCCTTCAGGTCCCTTCTAATCCTATTATTCTATATTCTATAACAAAATGTGGCCATTTCTTCCAACGACATCTAAAATAACAAATTATCAGAAATAATTTCCTTTCATGTGGTGTGGATTTTAGAGCACAATCGGGAGAGCAAAATGTCTGCGAGGTCCTTAAATGTTCAATCCTGAAACAGGGCAACAAAGATTTCTGGCTTCATGGAAGTAGGTTAAATCCCTAGCCATTGCCAATATTGTGTAGATTAATGATGTACTGGACAGGAAGATTAATCCAAGCACAAGACACACTAATTTGGGACCAAGCTACATCTTCTCCAGCCATAACTATTACATACAGAATAGCATGCAATGGTTTTAACAATGGCAGATGATAAATTCAGCAACTACAATGAAGAGGGCTATTCTCTGCTCTTCCTACCCAGGTTCCCCAAGCCAATAAATATTGTGTGCTGGGCATTTGCAGACCTTTTCGAACTTGAAGAGTCTCTTGTGGGAAAACATACATTCCAAACCCTCAAAGGCAAAGCGCTCAGAGAGACAAAAATCTGATCTCCAAAATTCAGATTCCTAAGAAAGGAAAGCATTTAGAGCATGTATGTCAAACACAAGACCTGCGGTCCACATCTGGCTCACAGCCCATGTGAATCCAGCCCACGGCGAGCTCGGGTAGGTCTCAGGCGGGCCACGAGGATCGGGGGAGGCCTCTGGAAGGCCCATGATGACCATGGGGGAGCCAAGGTGGCTGCGGGGGGAGCATGGGGGTGTCACTGATGGCCACGGGGTGGTGGTGGTGCTGATGACCATGAGGGGACATGAGGAAGGTGAATCAAGGAGGTGGGGAGGCTGCCCAAGGCACCTGTGGCAGCAGTCAAAGTAACCCAAGATGAAATTGAGTTTGATGCCCCTGATTTAGAGAAATAGAAAGATCTAAAGAAATTAGTGTGAAACCTGCTTCCCTGGAAACTTTCCTCTCTTGTGAAAAAGATTTCTGTTTTTGGCTCTTCCAAGCATATCGGCACTTTTTGGGGGATCGTTGCAAAGTGACAGATTGTTACTTCCATACAGAAGCCTTCTCCATCACTCTGCAAGCACCTGGCCATCCTGTGCTTCCTGATCCAAAAACATTCATGAGAGATCACACATGATTTGAGCTAAGGGGGGAAGCTGACCAGGTTGCAGCTCACTGGAGAAAAGATTGTGTGATGTCTGCACGCAAGTGGTGGTTTTGTAAAAAACACCTCTTTGGGGAATTATATCACGCAGATTTTAAATTTTGCTGTTATCAGTAACTGTAAAGCTCCAGCCTGCCTGACAACAACTGCTTTTTCGTAGGAAAAAAATAATTATGGAGCCAATCAGAACCTGTTCACATTCAGCTGCTTGTATAGTTACTGGCAAACATCACTGTGATCTAAACTAGAGGTCTCCAACCTTTGTTCCTTTAAGGCTTGTGGACTTCAACTCTCAGAATTCCTCAGCCAACACATAATTAAAATCAAGGAAGACTAGGATAGATCTATTTCGAACTTATTAGTTCTCTTCAGCTAGCCACATCCTTGTTTTACTGGGAATTGAACTCTGGAAGTCTGGCATCCCAGGCAGATACACTGCCATTATATATATATATATATACATAATGCTTTCCTTTTACATTTAAATTGCAACAAGCTTATTGAAATTGTACATGATGGTTGTTGCGATTTGTGAGAAAGAGATTTTAAGGTAAGCAGAAGCTATAATATGTGTCCTTTTACTGTTATTTTATTGTTTTATTTTGGCTTAGAGAGCCTTTCTTTTAAAAAGTTGCAATTATTGGACACCTGCTGACTTATAAATACAGAAAATGTTCAATGGAAAAAAAAGGCATACAAGTATGGATGACTGTAGAATGAAAGACATGGTCACTAAAAGCTATAAGCAAGTCTGGTGATAGAAACCATACCTCGCCCATAAGAATCTCCCAATTTTTTCTCCTCTCCTGAAATGTTTTTTTTTTAAAAAAACAACAGAGGCCATTTCTTTGCCATCTGAAGGAGATCGGTTAGAAAAGGCACAAAAGAAAATGCTAGCATGGCACAAAAATACAGATAAGTCAGCAAAGGCCCTTGTTCTGCGGATTTTGGGTGAGAATTAGACAAATCTTGCCTTAATAAGAGAGAAACAATAGGGTTGGCCTGGAAGAAAGGACAAGAGCCATAAATGGCAATCTGTGCATGGATACCAGAGGTTCAGGAACAATGAAAGAGCTCCACACGGCCCAAAAAGGCCAACAATAAGTCTGTTGTTTGACTGCACTCTGGAAACGAACTTTAGCAGTTGGTTGGTGTTTCTGTAAGAGGGAAAGAGGAACACTAAAAGCTTTTGAGAAAGAGACCGCTGAGCAAAGGCAAGGATAATTAAAAATATTTGCCACTTCAGGACAGAGTTCCAGGCAAACCTGTGACCTTTTCTTGGCCAACACAGAGAGAGGCCTCACTCCTGCAAGAGCTCGTATGCAGCAAGGCAGTCTCTGTCCCTCACAACTACAGATTGTTGAGTTGGAAGGCAGAAAAAGGAGAGGAGCTGATGAACAGCTCCTTATAGCTAAATGAACAGGCCTTATATTAACATCACATCAAGCCCTTCTCAACCACATAAACAGGGAGAAAAAAATAGGATGGCGAAAGGCTAGCCACACTTCAAGACCAGAAAACCACTTCGCTTGGAAGACTCTCAAGAGATGGGAGACAGCAAATCTCAGTCGCTTAATGTATGCCTTTCATTTAAGGTGAAAACAGAGATTGGTTTCAAGGACCAAATTCCTTATGAAGAACTACCCAAGTCCTTACTTCACCAATCATCTACTGGAATAGAAACTCAAAAGCAGTATGCATACACTATAATGCAGTTTCTTTCATTTTGGCTTAGTGGGATGTATAAACCCAGCCATTGTGGTTTGTCAACCTCACTGCACTAAGCCATGGCTTCCTTAACAACAGGATAAGCTTAATCAACGCCAATCTCTCGCCAAACAAAATGACTAATTCTGGCTATAGATGTTCCAATTTGCAATGGGCATCAAATGGCCAACGAGAGTGTTCATGACAACTGACAAATTTGCCCCTCCCTGTATCTTTGAAACTCCAAGGCCTGAAAATCCTCCTCCAGATCTTTTCAGTAACAGAAGGAAAAGCAATTTCTCAAAGCACATAAAGGTCAGATACAGCGTATATTCATAACCAAGCAGCACCAGCAGTTCCAACACACAAGCATGTCTTAATTTCTAAGCAGGCACAATAGATCCATTGCTTTCCAAGTACTGCAGCTGAAAGCCCCTTGCCGTGCTGAAGATCATAGAGCTCCTCCTATTCCTAGAAGTATTCCAGATACAAAAATAAAGCAGACAATAAAGCAGTAACTCCCTGTTCCCTGAAAGCTTTCAGTAAGGTCAGTGTTTTGAAATGCAGACATGTATCAAGACATACTAAGAGCCACTTTGGTGTAGTGGTTAAGGCATCAGGCTAGAAACTGGGCGATGGTGAGTTCTAATCCTGCCTTAGAAGCAAAGGCAACCAGGTGATCTTGGGCCAGGCACTTTCTCTCAGCCCTGGAAAGGAGGCAATGGGCAAACCTCTTCTGAAAAACTTTGTCAAGGAAACTTCATGCACTTGTCCAGGCGCTCTCCAAGGATCAGACACGATTGAAAGGAACAAGGGGGAAAAAAATCCATCCATCGAGAAGTAGTGATGAGAGGACGGTCAGGACTACCCATCACACTAAATCACAGATCTGTTCCATTTAGGTTTAGGGCGACATATGAAACTAGCTAGAGCATAAATCTTCCTGGGGAGCTTCCAAGTTGGTCAGAAGATTGGTGGCTTTATAAGTGTACTAAACAAACCAGTAAATAAATAAATAAGTGATTAGACCAAGAGAGCGACTTTATTTATTTATTGCAACCTGGAATTCATGTAGGCATGACCTGGACCATTTGTCTGAAACAGTATAAGGTCTTCTGCTTGAACAGGAAGTTGTTCTAGACCACGATTGGTTTAACCACGATACACTGAACAATAAGCAAATTTGCCACATTTAAGTGGTTTCTTTTAGAAATAAGAAGAGGTAGGTTGGGGGGGCGGAGATAGATAGATAGATAGATAGATAGATAGATAGATAGATAGATAGATAGATAGATAGATAGATAGATAGATAGA
>JANHFO010007229.1:13723-25772 GCA_032468095.1 Pareas carinatus
ACAGGACCAGGATAGAGGAACAACCCCTATCCTGGGCCCTCCAGAGATCATCCACCAACGCAACCAATGCCGTCTCCGTGCTGTACCTGGACCTGAAGCCGGACTGGAGCAGATCCAGATAGACAGATTCATCCAGAATCTGAGGAAACTGTCGTGCAACCACACTCTCTACAACCTTCGCCACAAAGGGGAGGTTGGAGATGGGACGATAGTTACTTAAATCAGCTGGGTCCAATGACGGCTTCTTGAGGAGGGGCCGCACCACCTTTAAGATGGTCAGAATGACACCCTCTCCCAAGGAAGCATTCACAATACCCTGGAGCCAGCCTCGTGTCATCTCCCGAGAGGCCAGCACCATCCAGGAGGGGCACGGGTCCAATAAACATGTTGTTGCCTTCAGTCGCCCCAGAATCCTATCCATGTCCTCAGGTGCAACAGTCTCAAACTCATCCCCAATTGTCTCAAGACCTGCATCCGTCACTCTGTCTGGATCCAAACCATCCTGGATCTGCGCGATCTTTTCCTGGAAATAACCTCTAAACTCCTCCGCCAAACCCTGCGAGGGGCCGTCCCGTCCCCCCAAATGAAGGAGAGAACGGGCCACCCCAAACAGGACGGCAGGGTAGCTATCCGTGGATGCAATCATAGTGGAGAAGTAATTTTTCTTAGCCACCCTGATTGCGCCCACATAACGCTTAGTAATGATCCCAAGAGAGAATCAATCAGAAATGGAACGACTGGATCTCCAACTGCTCTCTAGACATCTTTTCCGATGCTTCATCTCCCTCAGCTCCTCAGAAAACCAGGGAGCCGGGGCGACTCGACGCCGGGTCAGAGGCAACAAAGGCACGATCCGGTCAAGGACAATGCCCGCTGTCCTATTCCTATTATTACTGTCATCCCAATTATTTCTGCCTCATCAAAAACTGAAATTACATGTTTTAGATATTTACCTATAGAGAAAAAAATAAAGTTACAGAAAAATTATTTTTTTGCATTGTGTCCTGGGGCATTAAAATATGGACAACCAGAAAGGGACATCCTGTTTGTTCTTTTCTTTGTCTCTGCTCTTCTTTCTGCAGTCAACTCCACCCCATGCTATAAGAATTCACCCAAATGTTCTGCTTACTGCATCAGAAAAATCAGTTTGATAACATTTCCTGAAGACTTAATCTCATGTGGTCACCTCTGTCTTATTTCCATCCCACTGAAGACACAACTCAAGGGTTTTACTTTGTTGTTTTGATGTGAAAGTGGCCCTTTCCTTCTTCATCTGAAACCAATTTACTCTAGTGAATTAAGCTGTCAGGGGCAATGATCCACCTAGTGCATAAGAGAGGGAAAGCATTTCATATTGTTTAACATCTATCCAAGAGTCTTGAATTAGAGATCAGTAAATGGAGAATACAATGTGACTTTTTGGGAAGGGGCGTTCAGTGGTAATGAGAGGGAAGAAAAGTGCAGAGATTTTGAGACAGAAAACTTATGAAATGAATTTCTCTTACTTAGCACCTAATGAACACAAATGGTATGAGATATGGTATGGACCTATGTGAGAATGAGAAGAAGAATGAGAAAAGCGGGGTGAGCTACTTGTATAAATGCTACTTCACAATGTATCAGCCCCCAGACCTAGAGGTGATAAACATTCTCATTAAAAAAACAGTCAGGAAGCATGACAGAAGTGGTTCTTCTCACAGTCAAGACAAAATGGCAGTAAGTGGCTTTGATGTCTCACATTTATCTGATATGAATAATATGGTAAACAAGCTCTTTGGGAAAAATAATCAAGGCAGAGAAAACATTATCATCTAACTAAATTAATTTAATTAATTACTAAGTTACTATAGTCATGATTTTCCTCTGATTTACTTGTTAATTATTACCTAGCCTTCTAAATTCTGTAGGATAGGGTTCAAAGATAAACACCACTTCAATCTTCAGTCTCATTCTTGTCTAATGAAAATATGAGAAAGCGGTCTCAAAAGTATTGTGTCCTGAATACTGACTTACAGAAAGGTTGAATTTTATCTCCCCATTAACCCAATAGTTAATATTTTGTATAATTTACTTCCATTCAATGGCGTCTGATTCTTGGACAAGTGCTTGCAATTTTCCATTGTCTCCTTTTTAGGGCAGAGAGAAAGTGACCAGCTCAGGGACACCCAGCTGGCTTTGTCTCAAGGGATTAGAACTCATAATCTCCCAGTTTCTATCCTGATGCCTTAACCGCTACACCAAACTGCCTCTGTTTCACATAGAGTGTTTTCTGTTAGCTGGATTTACTGTCTTATCCTCTAGGAGACAGGAGATGACAGTATCCATTTACAAGACTCCCCTTATTTCTGCTGAGAAGCATTGTTTGATTGCACAATCCAAGATACTAAGCTCGGTTCTGATTTAGTTACACTATTATTAGTTCTGATTTAATAGCATCCTGCTCATAAGGCTGATTGAAGAACCTGCTCATTTCTCCTATACAGTAATTTCTATAGAAATACCTAGGAAGGTTTCTACATTCCACTCAGTTGTAACTGTTCTAAGAAAGGTATAGATTTAATTTTCTGGAACTTTAATTTGATAGTTATATTTGATCCTTAGTTGATTACTGCTTTGATTTTTAACTAAGAATTATTTATTTTTCCTTTTCATTTATTTTGAAGCCAACACATATTGAGTTGGGCTTCTGGATATAAATAAATAATAAATAAAACATCATGTGTGTTATTTGATATTCATGATAGGTTTGCAAAACAGAACAAACTCATCCTGCTTTAAATTTTCAAGTGTTTTCTCCCAAATACATTTTAATATAACCTACTAAACCAAAGTGACTACCTATTTATATTCATATATTATCATCAATTCATAAAGTAGTGTATGAATTCAGGCAATGGTATAATTAATTCTTTGAAAAATATGAAGCAATAGATCTTAAAGGTCAGCACAAGTGACAAGCACGTTTTCCCAGAATAATGACTTCTGATTTTTTTATTAAACCTCTGCTGATTACATATTTCTGAAAATGCTGTGCAAATGTGCCTTTCAGCCAATCCAAACAATAAATAAGAAGATTTAACTTTGCATCTTGGAAAAATATTATTCATCGGTTATGGGGACACATGAAAAACTAGTAATGTTCTCACAAATGATCTATTTTATTTTTTTGAATTATACCCCACTTTTTCATCAGAGCTCAAGGTGACTTATGCAATAATTTTTCCAGTTTTATCAAATAAAATTATGATTTGTATTTAATAACAGTTTAACAAAAATATTTTAATGACTATTGTTAGTGTCATGTAGACATATTTTGCTACCAAACTGAAAGTTAAGGAAGGAGCACTTCCTGAACTATGACTTGGAAGAACAAATCTATCCACCTTTAAGCATAGTTATCAGTTCCAACTCTTAATTTTTGTGTTGCCTCTGTAGCTCATACAATGGATTCTGTTCTGACGAGGTCTGTCAAGCATCAGGTGTCAGTCAATGATCAAAAAGGACAGTGGAACTCAAGAATTGCTCATGGAACTCTGGGAACTTTATTTCTTCAAGTAATCTGCGAGAAGCTAAAGATTGTATAAATATATGTTTATTGTGCATGTATTTTGATGAAACAATTGCAGCACAAAATGTGGCACTTGAGAATTAAATTTGAGATTATGCACTGATTCAAAAGAATGAAATAGATATTAAACATGCATCTTCTCTCAACCTTAATTAAGATCTAGAATGATAACTCCACCTTACAGATTGTTATGAGGAAAAAATGTGAAGGAAAGGGAAAATAATGGTTGTACAAGTCTTCGGTCAAGGGTTATGGTGCCTGCCAAGCTGCATGATGCTTTTCATTTTTACATTTTTTACAAAATTAAAAGAGAGGAAAGCTGAATATGCTATACTAAAAAGTGAGTCTTTGTGACCCAAGGAGTCTTCACTTTCAAGAATTGGATTTAGTCCCAAATAGGACTTGTAAACTTTGCAGTGTTCTTTGGAAGAAAAAAGCATGTACCTGTAATTTGGAACTGTGAAAACCTGCCCCCCCCCACAAAAAGACCAACACAACCCAAACCCCTATTTACTAGCTGTCTCATTGTAAGGATAGTGTAATGTCATTCATTACTCCATCTGATTTATTCATGATACATTGTATTTTGACATCCATGAAGGTTTTTCTTTCTTTCTTCGAAATGGCTAAAAAGAAGCAGGAGAGGAATTAAAAATGAAGCAGGAGGAAAAAAAACATTTCCAACAGTAATTCACCAGATTGGGACCCATGTGGAGGAGGAGGAGGAGGAGGAGGAGGAGAATCCATAATTTAAAACTTAGTTTGATATTTTCTCATGAATTTGAAAATATTTTTTCAATTTCTTAATTATGTTTATGTATATTTAGTATATTTTAACACGGGATATATTTTAGTATTGCTTTATGGTCTGATATGAAACCAAACTGTTTGAAATATATGCAACAATTAAAATAACCAAAACATCATGTTAATCGAAACTGTGAGACAGTCACAGTCAGTTTTGGTAGACCAATCCTACAGATAGGAATTTCTTCATCATCCTTGATAGATCTAAAAATTGGCCATTTAAAAGAAAAGCAATGATTATATTGTGAAGGAAATTGAAGTACCTAATAATTGGGATTATCAACTCTAATCACCAGTGTGAGTATAGTGGACATCTTGATATGATATGAAAGACTCTTATGTGCAGGCATGATTTTTTTTACAAGAGATATTTTCTGGTTGTCATTGTCCTGATGGGTAATGCACCAACTTGGATCAGAGAAAAGTCTCCTATGCATAGCATATATGAATTTGAGTGAAAAAAGTGAAGTCCTTGATGATTTTACTGTAATAAGGATGGAAAATTTTAGCCCTGTCTATCTGAATATTTAAGTCTCACATCTCCTGATTAAAATCTGATTAGCTTTTATTGGGGTCTAGGGTAAGCTTGGAATATAAAATTAAAGTCATGTAGAATCACATACCAGCTATTATTCACTGGTTAAGTCAAGTCAGTTCAAGTAAAAATTTAACTAAAGACAAATCGATCATGTCAAGGATTTCAAGAATCTACTTCCAATCTTCCATTCACTGGAACAACCAAGTGAACTTTCTATCAGATATTGGAAAGTTTAGAAGTTGTTCAATTTAAGTTTCCGAAAGATATATTGTGTCCCACACTCAATTTCAACCGTCCTTCTTGGTTGATTTTCTCTTGGAATCTGTCTTTTTCATTTCAGACATATTGTCTTGACCATTAAATGAACTCAAACAAAGACCTGGTGGTTTAGATTTACAAAATGATAGGGATAAAACAATCCACCCCTATTATGGCAGGATTGCATGTTGTCCGTAGATGATTCCTAACTGTTGTATATGATGCTGGACATTGTACACAAGACCCTTTTTTGTGGGGAGGAAATCTGATCAGTATACCACCTATTATGAAGACTATAGACAAACAGATTTATTTTTCCACATAATAGTGTTACTGTTTAGATATAGAAGTAGAACCAGATATCCATGTACTTTATTGTCCATTGCATAAATCATGTTGTCTTCCATTCATGATCTTGATTATCAGAAAGTTTAGTTGTCTTTCTGATCAAGAAATGATAATCTCCCTTCTGCAAGACCTAACTTGGACAACCATTAGAAAAGTGACCAGGTTTCCAGCAGTAGCTATGGCCTGCATAAACCAGGTGATAGTTACTTCTCAAAATAACCTAGGTAGCAGGTTGTGTGAGTGAAAGATGGGGATGGTGTGAAGTGCAAAGGAACTTTCTCTTGCTTCTTCTCACATTTCCTCTTCTGACATATCAATCTAGGAAATAGTCAGGTTATTTTAAATGATCTTTCAGAATGCCAGTAGCCTTGTTTTCAGAATTAGCCCAAGTGACATGTCACCTGCATGGAATACCTCCTTGCCAGACACTAGTAACATAGACAAAATAAAAATAGCTAACATCTCCTTACCTGATTACATTTTCCCAGGTCCCACTCCAACTACATGAAATACAGTGATTGGTAGCATTAGTCTCCCATGTATGGTTCCTTACCCCCAGTGGTCAGGGAAATGGGACAAGAAAGCACTCACTGTCCTAAAATGGTTCTACAGTAAACTATAAGAAGAGAATTTTTCACAAACCTCATTAGTAGAGAAGAAGAAAGATCAGGTTTAGAGAAGACACAAATTCTGCTGGCATGCTTTCCCAACAAATCAAGAAGTGGAAAAATGCACATTAAGAAAGCCATGAGAAGACCCCTCAAAATCACAACTACAATGGGACATTGGAAAATATGAGACTCTTAACACCCATCTACACACATGGAAAAGAATTAAGCATTTTCACAAGTGAGCAACCTTAGAACGATTCACATTTATTAGACTGTATTGTACTGTGCTGAATTTTGTTTTGTAAAGCACCAGTTTATTGCTCATCTCAACAACAGAATGCACTTTTTAATGCAATTTTCTCATAAGCATAATTTTGGACATAAGATCAATTATGAGAGATAAGATTCATTAAAATAAACAGTTTACATGTCCCCCTTTATTAAGACAGTGTGTGACTTCAAGGGAGAAAATAGTGTGCTATAGAAGGCATTGTTCACATTTGCATGGGAAGAGAAGTAACTCAAATTATAGACCAACCATTCCTCAACCATTCTAGCTTTGCAGACCATTGTGTGTGGGGAAGAGGAAATGGTTCTGCATGAGTGGCCAGCAAGCACACATCTCCATTTATGTGAGCAGTAGCATGATCACCTGCCACCCATGCAATTGGAGCATGCACACAGGTGCTTGCCCACTGCTTATTCAAGTCAGAATGTGCATGCATGTGCTCATCCGACGCTTCCACGGGCTGGTTGTGAACAGCTCATGGCCTAGTAGTGGACTGTGACCTGAGGGGTGAAATGTTCTATTATTCCTGCATTGATATTCTAAACTTTCAGAAGGTTTTATAACATGCAGAGATTCCGTGAAATAGTAATCAGCATTAAAAGGCTTTCTTAATAATTGACAATTAAAAAGCAAGATCTTTTAAATTCCCACCTCCATGATTTATTAGACATTGTCCATGTCTTCACTATATGGACTATAATAGTTTTCTCCCATCTGGCAACACAGAACAGCAGGATTTCCTATTACTGGATATGCACCCGGAGAGGAAAAGCATGCCCTAATAAAATGTGAAACATTTATTTATGGGTTTTTATACTGCTTCAGTCATATCCAACTCTAAGTGGTTTGCATGTCAAAAATATGCATAATGAAATGAAAAATATAAGAAAAAAGTATACAAATATATCCAGTTACAATATTCATGGTCACATAGCTTTCTTAGAATGATGGTTTTGTCCCCAGAGCCCTTTTGGAATAAATCAGATTTTAAATGTCTGAAAGATCACACAATAAGTTTTTGCTTTCTCTTCAGATGGTATAAATCTTTTGTCTAGCCTGCAAAAGTATAGGCACAACTGTGTCTGTCATTTCCAGGTAATCTTCAAGGGCAGCTCCAAATAAAGTGATTTACAATAATCTAAGCAAGAGATAACTAGGGTGTGAGGGACTTCACCCATAACCCCCTGATAAAAAAAGACTTCATGACTGAAGCAGCTGAAACTAGAGAAACCATCTATGGACTCCATCTGCTCTTTTATCTGGTTTAGAAAGTTCCCCCTGATTTTAGGGGAAACAAAGCTACGCTGGGAATCAAAATAGGAACATTCTTGGAAATGAGAAGTTTCCAAATTAGCAATCTTTTTATATTGCTTGAATTGAGTAATATCACGGATCTCCGAGCCTTCCGACGAGTGTTGAAGACACACCTGTTTATCCAGGCTGGGCTGCCCTGATGTGCATTTCCTCTTCTGCCCCTTGTTGAATTGTAGATATATGAATTTTAAGTGGGTTTTATTATCTGATCTTAAGCCAATATAATTATTAGTTTTAATTGGGTTTTTAAATTCTGTATTACTGTTTGCCTGTTGTCTGTGATTGTTATTTTCTTTTATGTGTTTTATGGCTGTTCATCGCCCTGGGTCCCTTCGGGGAGAAGGGCGGTATACAAATTCAATAAATGAAAAAATGAAATGAGTGTATTTTTCCTTATTCAAGCCTTGGCAACCTTTTGGAATTGAATCAGATTTTCTATCACATCTCTCATATACTGGCAACATCAACAACATATTGATGTTTCTTCAGTCCAAGCCAATGGGTGACCTTAGCTAATTTGTTTACCATAATTAGGGAGAAGGCCAAGCCCTGAACCACTGCATACTTTTCAAATAACCGTCACCTTGATTAGCTCAGTGGGGAAGCAGTTGAAGGACTGAAATGCAGTTTCTAGACATATGCTTTTTAATTACCTGGTGTCAGCTTTTGAACTGTCTGTAAGAATGAACTTATAAAAAAATTAGGTGAAAGTTCTGGCAGAGAAATCAGATATTTACACAACAGTGGAACTTCATGTTTAATGAGCACAAAAAATACATTTTTAAGTCTGAGAGATTTAATGAAGAATGTGTTTCATAACTGACCTAAGACTATTTCAGCCTAACTAGATGGCAGCACCTGACCAATTTTTGCCCATCCATTCAATTTAGCAAATGATTTTATTAGCAAGGTACTTTTCACATTTGACAGAAATAAGACTATGAAGTAGAAAATCTTATAATAGATTGGAATTGTTTATGGCTGGTCTACAACAGATAATAGTGCTTAGCCATTCTAGATCAATCTGAAAAATAGTCTTGGAAATGGTTAATACTTGCAAATGAGATTAGAATTAGACACACAAGGAATTTGCCTCCAGTGTACATGCTCTATACTTACATACAGGCTATAATTTACAAACTGTGATCATCACAAATTTCCAGGGTTGTAGCCTAGACAGGGAGTTCTTCAAATAGCATGTTAAAACAATGATAAAATAGTTTTATATTATTTCTAATAAGATTAAAAATCCCAATCAATGTTGTCACCAGGAGCTGAGTTCATTTCAAGAAAAAAATTATTGGTTAAATCCACTTTTGCACAGATAGTTAGTTGCTAACTAAATACTAGTATCAGCATGTTGATGACTCTGTTGGATAGATATTTTTACAGTCATCTCTCAGCAATTTTGATAGTTGATAATATATAAAACCTAATAATTTTAAATATCAAAAGTTAAGCAAAAAGTCCATGAATAATAAGAAATATATACTGTGTCATTTTTACACATGGCTCAGAAATAAATGAAATAGAAGCATCCATTCACAATAGCAGTAATTCACAATAATAAGATCTCTCTAGCTTTACTATCATATTATAACACTTGTTAGTGGAATAAAACATATTGATCCCAGTTGACTCTTAAATTGAAGGAAATTTACCTAACTATTCTTGTTCAACATTTTTAATCTGGTTTTGTTTTAGTTAGAGAACTGGTGCATTATATCAACAGCAAGATATTGTGTGTGATACTGCTTTCTCAAATTTGTGATTTATTTAAAGTTTATTAATTATAAACCAGATGTGATTTAACTAATAAGAAGTAATGTTGTGTTTTCTTAACTTTGGATCTATTCCTGCTTGCATAGGACTGCAACTCTATGGACAACCTCTGGTTTTATACTACATATTTTTCTGTGACTCCTGGAGTCTTTCTAAATATTAATTATGCAGTATATTTTTCTTGTGGAAGAAATATAATTATTAAGCACACAGTGAGTTCATCATATTTAATACAGGTATACAGTTTGGCCTTGAACTCATTTCAGTTCAACACGAATTATCAATTCATCAAATTAATTTTAATCACATTATCCAAGTAAATCAAATTGACTCAAATTTATTTAGAGTATAAAAATAAATATACAAGGCATGAAAAGTCCAATTCAATTTAATGCTAATAAAATTAGCAATGTGCTTGGAAACTTTGATTTGTAGTTCTATCAAACTAATTTGAAGTCAAATCTCTGGATGTGTATTTACATATCCCTACTATTTAGATTCCTTCCTCCTCATTTTATTTTTAACTATATCCATCTATGTTTTGACCTGCGGGCCACCTCACCATTCAAAAGTCAAATATCACTTACAAAAATGATTCAGTCCTTCTATAGACAATGGCTTGTATGGTATATTCTGGATACAAACTGAAAGCATATTGCTGTATATAGTATCAACGCCCCCCCCCCCAGAATATGATAGGTGACATCTCAATGTCACCTGTTGGTGTCAGGAAGCTACTAACCAAGTTGTATGGACTGATCCAGGGCCAGAATGATATTTGGATGGAAATTGATGAAATAGTAATTGAATTTCTCAAGTATCTTCTTCCTATTGATTAGATGATATTCATTTATATTCCTCTCTGAAAACGGCTGTAATAAAATTTCCTTTTCCTGAACTACAATAACTCCCTAAGTTGAGCCTTTCAACTTAGCTTTTTCTCCAATCTAAGCATTGATCCCTGTGGGTGATTCCAATTTAAGGCAAGGTGTGAATTACCAAACCTGTGTCATGACATTACAATGCAAACTCTGCTCCTATTCCACCTGTATTCTCATGTCACACAAATAAGAGCAAAGTTTGCTGCGTAATAACTTAACACTGCTGCTCCAAAGGAATAATAACTTCTGGTTCAGCTAATATTACTTTTAGCTGTAGGATTATAAAATAATTTTAAAAGATATCAGTGTAAGAAGACTACAGCTTGATCAAAGATCCATTTAGGTTAATATTTCATTTTCTGGGCTTGTCAACAAGGTACCTGAAAGAAACTTTAGCAAGCATTCTATTTATTGCCTGGCTATGTTTGTTCTGTTCAATATAGGAATATACGAATTCAGCTAAACTATCCTGGCCAATAGGTTCTTCCAAAAAGTTATGGAAGCTTACATTACTAGGTTCAATTAATTGCTTCAAATAAGTAAAAAATGATGATCCTGACTTCTACATTTTTATTTCTAACTTTAGTCTTATAATAGAACTTTTAATCAAATAGGTTAAAAGGCTTGATGTATGAAGTAAGCCTCAATGGATTGGTTTATCAACTTAGATTTCCTCTTTTTCTTTTGCTCAAGTGTGATCACAACACATTTTATATTCTGTTTTAATTCCTGTAGGCTGGTTTAGAAGAGCAAATGTAAAATCTGTATAACTTAGTTATTTGGCATAGATATTTCTTCCTAAAATCTTAAGTTTCAATATAACCATGGCTATGTATGCAAGAACAAAACTGCAGTTGCTAAGTAAAGTGCGTTCGTCAGTAAAATCTGCCTTCTCTCAGTGAGAATTTTGCTCCTTGCCCTGAATATTGGAAAAGACACCAATATCCAGGTATAGCAGGGCAAAGGCCTTATGTTGGCCAATCTATAGCAGCTGGATTTTTGTTGGGTGCTTGAGGCAGTGACCTCTCCTACCAGTTATTCATGTGCTAGCAAAAATACAGAAAAAGCTCTGCTGAGGCAGAACAAAAGATTTTCTAATCCAGCACCTTTGGTCAACCAGGTTTATTTGATACCTGGGAGCAATAGACCCATGCCACAAGATCTTACATGCCTTCTTGATCTCTTTTCCCTTGTCTGTTAACCTTACTCGGATTGAATTTACATCTGACCTCAGAAATTATTTTTGCTACTTTGGTCAAGCTAAATTGTCTGTTTTTCAATACTCAGCTTGATAGCTTGGAACAAATCCCAAGAGAAAGTTCAGGCAGGATCAAAGTTGCTGAGGATGAAAAATAGAAATAAAATAATAATTTTTTAAAAATTAGTAAGCATCATGGAGTATACACTAAGCTGTTCTCTAATAATATTAATCTTAAAGAGAGTAAGATGAGAATGTCTTTGCCAGTTTTGCTTATTCATAGTTAATAGAACTAAAAGATCATAATATGGTTGGATCCCCTTCAGCATGTCGATAGTTTATGTATTTGTTTGCTTGTTTCTCACCTTTATTATTTTACAAAGCTCAAGGTGGCAAACACACTTAATACTCCTTCCTCCTCCTATTTTCCCCACAACAAGATCTCTGTGAAGTGG
>JANHFO010007230.1:35501-52962 GCA_032468095.1 Pareas carinatus
TGTGGCAGTGAGAAAGTCGAGCTGAAGGAGGAAATGATCAGACCATGACAAGGGTTCAATGGTTAACTCCCCTAATTTCTGATCATCTAACCACTGACCAGAGGCAAAAATCAAGTCCAAGGTGTGTGTCCCCCTGTGTGCGTGGGGTTCTGAATTAGCTGAGTCAGGTCCATGGCCATCATGGAAGCCAAGAACTCCCGAGCTATCCCAGATGCCCCACCTGCCGATGGCAAGTTGAAATCTCCCATAACGATCAGTATGGGAGTCCCAACGACCACCTCGGCGACGACATTGAACAGCTCGAACAGGGCTGATGTCACACAGGGAACCAGGTACGCGATCAGCACACCCCTCCGACCTCCAGCGCCCCATTTTACACAGAAGGTCTCACCTGGCTATCTGAGACACAGTGGTCTCCTTCGAAGCAAGATGATTTTGATACCTCATCTTTGTCATTGTTGTCCCTCTCTTTTGCAGGGCATAAACTAATGAATTAAATAGTTTCAATTCAAATAAAGGGGAAATAATTGATTTGTTGAATATAAGCCAGTTAGAATAGAAGAGATAAAGACCAAAGGGTTGCTTAAGCTTGATTCATAGTGACTATATCGACTGTATTATCTTATTATATAATTTTAAAATTTATAAATCAGACCTATAGCCCTAGTATTTCTTGATTGACTTCCATCTATGAGGGTTAGGTGAAAACTAATGTTTCCACTTCCATAATTTTAGTTTAAATAGGATTATTTTAATAAATAACAAAAACCAAAATAATTCTTGAAATTAGCTTTTTTCTCACCTATATTTACTTCTCCACATTGCTATCATCATTTGCTGTTGATGTGTGCAGCAAGTTACATGAAGCTGCATTTTTCCAATGATGGAAAAGCTACTTAAAGTTATTGTAAAAGAAACCTATGTTCAGATGCTCATGATGGTAATCCATAAATTATGGGGAAATGGTGCAAATCACATGATTCCAAATCTGAAGTGTGTGGTAGCTGTGTAGGATTGTGAGATCTACATAACTTTGCAAATAGCTTCTCAATGATATGATACAGGCAGTCCTCAACTTTCAACCATTCATTTAGTGACTGTTCAGAGTTACAGCATCCTGAAAAAAGTGACTTAGGACCATTTTTCACACTTATGACTATTGCTTATGATCAAGTGATCAAAATTCAGTATTTGGCAACTGACTCGTACTTATGATGGTTGCAGTATCCTGGGGTCATTAAATCACCTTTTGTTACCTTCTGACAAGCAAAGTCAACATGGAGGCCAGTTTCACTTAACAATCATGTCGTTAACAGCTGCAGTGATTCACTTAACAATTGTGGCGAGAAAGGTCATAAAATGGGCAAAACCTATTTAACAAATGTCTCGCTTAGCAACAGAAATGTTGGGTTTAATTGTGGTCATAAGTCGAGAATTACCTGTATTCACTTTTCTGTGAAACTTAAGCTTGGCAGCAAATTTGTATATTTATTTACATTTTATATTTCTAAACTGCTGTTTAAATTTCCTTAATCAATTCGTCAAGCTTATATGAAACTCATTGTTTGCTGGTCATCCACTTTCTCTTTATCACATAAATTAACTGTTTACAGTTGACCATCTTTATATTTTTTGGTCAAGCAATGCACAGTACTCATGTCAATACATTAATCGCTACAAATAGCCTGCATCTGGCAATGAATTTCAATTGAAAACATCTCCTTCAGGATCAAAAATTCAATCATGGTGCATTGCTTAAAACAGACTGATGAATATTCTTTTCAGGCTTCCATTATACAAACAATAGAAATGGAATATTTTCTCGCAGCAACTTAATATTAACTGAAATGAAGGAACAGATGCTAAAGTACATCATTGCTGCTATCTGTTAATGTCTCATAATACTGCAGACTTTATAATCCAATTCTTCATTCAACTCTTACAAAAACAAGTGAGTTTGACTTAGTTTTTGGGAGAAATCTGCCAAGGTTGCCATATTATTTTGCCTTACGATTGTAGTTGGAAAATGAACAAATCAGAATAAAATTTTTAATGCAGTGAAACCTCCAGTTAACATATTGATGCAAGGAAAAGTATATTAGGTATTTTGAGCTGCTCATTAAATAATATAAGTTGGCATATAAGTTGCAATTCACATATTTTCTGATATCACACAAATAGTCAAATTGTATCATTTCTCCCATCATGTGCAATAACTTGATTGTGCAAAGAGCATAAAGTTTTGCAGAAGTCTGTTATAGTGAGATCTAATAAACCAAAATTTGACTTGCATCTTAATATGTAACTTTATCATTCCAGACAGATTTTTTCCACTTTATGCCCATCAATTGCATCAGGCAATCGTATGGATCCAGACACTGAACAATATGACACATTTGTTGTATATATGGGGATGGCAAAGATAGCATCCAAGCCTAATTTCCTTCTCAGTCCAGGGAGAGGTATCAATTAAGTTTTGGCAGTAGGAGATTTGTTTCCTTAGGGAATACCAGTAATAGAAACAAGTTCAATCATGAATGTCAAGGAGCAACTAATCCTGATCTGATATTTTTTTAATATCTAAATTTCAGCCAAAGAAAAATAAAATCATTATTTTAGCTTGCATCCTAATTTTGTAAAACAAATAAATATCAAATGGAGTCCAAGCCACTTCATTTTCAGTGGTTGGCAGTTCAGAAAAGAACTCTTAGGATTTTCTGCAAAGCTTAGAAAAAATTGGCTTCTCCATCATAAAGATTTCCATGTTTTTACATCGTCTAGTTACTTTTAGTCAAACTATTTATTGTTCTTTGCTTCTGACATTCACAGCACCGGGTCTCCAGATCTCTGCATTATATTATTTCACATAATCATACCCCATCAGAGAAATTTTGAAAGACTTCAAGCTGACTTCGTCATTTTGAAATAAAATTCATGGGTACAGATACTTTTTTCTAGGCCAAGCTGGAAGAAAGAAACATATTCATTATGGCACAGATTTTTCAGGCGTAAAGGACAGCTATAGCGACACAGTATTATTTCAAGACCTTCCATTTAATGACTTGTCCATCATTTGATGGATTTTCACTAGAAAAGTCAAACCTTTATATACTGCTTCTTTTTTAGGGACTATGCACCTATATTAATGACATTATTTTTCTGATAAATTTTAAAGAGGGATCTCAAATGCCCATCTTATTTTTTTCTAAAGAAATATAATGATCTTCAGATCTTGTAAATAAAACAAGCCAAAACACTCTTTTTTTGCCCTATTTTTTTAAGCTCTCAACTTTCAAAATTTCTAGTAGCCTCTAATGAGATCTAACGATCAGGAATATAATACACAGCCTGTAATGTATTGAGCTGGATGCTTAGTCATCGCCCTAAAGTAGTCGAAATCTGTAGGCCCAGACTTCCTGTCTCCAGAGGTTACTCGCGTGGAAAATTCCTTGATTATTTATTGGCTGCCTTCTAGCGGCCATACCGTATATAAGTTTATTGCACAGCTAAATTGCTGGGCTTTTACACGTGTTCAAGCTTACCATAAGATATGCCTGTGTTATGTTCCAATAGGCTTGTGATTTACTCAACAACCAGTGTCTTCTATGCCTGAAGAACTGACTATTCAACACAACCTTTTAGAGGTAAAGAGCCACCCTCACTTTTTGCATCCAAGTAGGGCGGTGAAATTGTTACAGAAATATGGAATGGGTAAGTTACTAAGGTCATGACATCTACTTCTCTGCTCAGTGACAAATCCCCAGTTAAGGCATTTGAATTACTAACCGCCAGTTATTTTATGTGTCCGTTTTTCTGTTATATTTTAGGTACTTTTTTTTTGCAATTTGTGTTCTTTTAGGGATTGTTAGCAATCATCCTAAGTGCAGGTTATAAATGCCTATATGAGTATGCCCAT
Organism: Pareas carinatus; assembly: GCA_032468095.1. Classification (NCBI taxonomy): domain Eukaryota; kingdom Metazoa; phylum Chordata; class Lepidosauria; order Squamata; family Pareidae; genus Pareas; species Pareas carinatus. The sequence goes on from JANHFO010007230.1 coordinate 39,418, forward strand.
TCTTACATGATCCATGTATCCAGTGAAAAGATGGATGAGAATGAATAGTTTTGTATCAGATACAGAGTTCCAGTTCTGCCATTGAGTTTAAACAAGTGATTATATATTGCCTGCCTAGAGGCAGAGAGGAGATTGGATCACTTTTCTCAGAGAACTGAAGATAAGATTAAATATTGAGCTGTTTGAACTTGGTGACTATTTTAAAAAAGCAGCTCACTGCCCTAGATCAGTGATGGCAAGCCTATGGCATGTGTGCCATAGCAGGTACACAAAGCTCTCTCTGGTGGCACATGAGCCAAGTTGCCCCAGCATTGCCCCAGAGCTGAGCATGCTCAGAAATAAGTTGTGGCACCAGGCAATGACATCACAGTGCCATGCAGATGCTCAGACAGAGAGTAGTGGCACTGCCCTAGATAAAGTGCCCTAGATAAAGTGACATCATGATCTGTATGGGAGGCACAAAGGCATGCAATCTGATCCTGTGTCCAGTTATGAGAAGTGCTACATGCCCAAAATTTTACATGATATTTCTTTTGATCAAAGTAATTTAGTAGTAAAGTTGACTGGCCTACTTCATTCAGTCATTTAATCCGTTTTTATCTTGCCTTTCTTTCTTTATAAGTAATTCAAGATGGTGAACATACATAATATTTTTTCCGCTTCCTCTTTTCCCCACAACATCAACCCTGAGTAGTGTTTTGGGCTGGAAGACAGTGATTGGCCCAAAGTCTTGTCTAAGCAGGACTAGAATTCAGTCTTCTGGTTTCTAGGCCAGAAACCTCACACTATTGCACTGTTTTTGTACATGTACCACACAAAACCTGACATTGTACTATGCAGGCCTAAAGAGAAGATTCTCAGTTCCTTGCTGTAGAAGAAAAATGAGTGCCTTAGAAACATATCTTGATTTCTTCTATCACTATTCTTTGTAATCTGGCAAATTTATCTGAGGAGCAAAGAACATAAACCAAAACATCTCTAATTGTTTAGTAATGGTAGTCGATTCCCTGACAGAATCACCTCATTTTTTTCTGTTAAGAGGCATTATAGTCTGCAGATAATCTCTGTGGACTAAGGCAGTGGTGCAGAGTGGCAATAAATCAAATGATAAATTGAGTGTAACATCGATCATGCTATCTATGTATAGAAATATTTGATCGCCATTGTGACACTTCAGGTGGGTAAGACAAAGGGTGAAATATACACATCTATATGGGGAAATTTGGCAATGATATGCAATTTGTGTCTAGCATTAAATTGTATAAAACTTCCCATGTTTTCTACACTGGAAGCTTGATTCTAAATGGAAAGGTCATTATCGTTATTAAGTTTTATAAGAAAATGAGTGCGAGTGCAGGTATCTATTTAATAACTGAGACATCATGAATGCCAATGTTAACATACTTTGCTGTATGCTAATAACTCTTTAAGGTACCCTTGAAAGCAATATTGAAAATTTTATATTACTTGAACTGCTGATAGCATTTAAGTGTACTTCTTTAATAGCTATGTAAAAAGGAATGACTTCACACAACTTTGCCTCCATAGAAGCAGCACTACAAGTTTTGACTAAACATTTTTGTCTCTTTTACTTCTAATTTCTAAAATCAATTCTACTTCAGCCCAGCCAGTTCTTATATTTAGTGATCATTTAAGTTTTACCCTAGTAAATTGTCCTTTCTACAAAATGTCTTTGTCTCTAAGGGCAATAAAATGAAGGTTTCAGTAATCAAAATAAGTGCCTGGCATGGCTTCAATATTCATTGTTGAACAAATATAACTTCTTGACGTTTCCAGGAAAGAAATGTGGCCTGCCCTTAAAATATGCATTTATTCATGCCCCCCTAAAACTTTTGTAATTTTTGCATTCTATGATTTTCTAATTCCAATCCAGTGATAACTTGTTTCTTTTTCTATTATATATTTAAATTAAAAATAAGGATATGTAGTTTCTATTAATGAGTTTTGTAGGGGTCTTTTAGTATTATGTCCCTAGGCGACTTCCATACTCAGCAGGAAGTCTTCAGAAGAGGTGCTTGTGCACCTGATTAATTCATAAATGGCGTTGAGGGCTGCATATTTGCACAATCCTTGTTAAATCATGGAAGGCTGCTATTTCTCTGTAGGATGCATTGCAAATTGTGATGCCCACATTCTGCACCTAATCAAACTATTCTGAATCATCCCCAAATTTCCTAACTATTCTCATTTATGTGACATCCTTCCCAGGGACTGGAAGGTCAAGGTTCATCAGTAACATTTATAACAATTTTGAAGAGACAATAACTTCTTCCTGTGAAAAGCACTTTCATATATCACTGAAGCACTGTATTTAATGAGTGTCCAGGAGACATAGGAATATAAAGGTCCGTGTTTTCAGTGATAACATGAGATGTAAAAAAAAAGCTAAATAAGTATCCAAAAGCAGCACAGACATTTTTCTGAAATAAACAATTTAATTACCTGTCACTGCATTTCATTGTCTTTAATTTTGTTTATCTGACATGAACTCTGTGATTATTTTTCAAGACTCTGCAAGAAAATGGATTCAGTTCGTCTCTTTCTTCTCTTTCAACAGCACATCCAGAAGATCCTTATAGTTTACCATATTTAATTTTCATGTGATTCTCAAAGATTGGACAAGTTCCTGCAATTTTATTGCCAAAGTTTTTCAGAAGTGATTTGCCATTGTCTCCTTCCTAGGCTGGAGAGAAAGTGACTGGTCCAAGGTCACCCGGCTGGCTTCATGCCTAAAGTAGAACTAGAACTCACGGTCTCCTGTTTTTTGGTCTAGAAAACACAGAAAATAATTTTTTAAATCAAGTACAAATGATTAAAGTACTGCATTTTAAAGTCACACCAAGAGACAATACAATTTTAATTTAACATGGGTATTTATTGATAATTTTGGAACCTAGAGACATTCAATAAACCTAAAACTTGTTTGAGTAGAACCACTTAAACTAATAAATCTAATTGGCTCTAAAGTATGAAAAGAAACAGACTTCCATTTTAGTTTGCTGAAGTAGCTCTTAATAGAAGCCACAAGTTAGAAAACCTGTGGACCGAAATCCATACAAGATACAATACTTTGGATTAATCTTCAACAGCTTTGCGCCCTTCAATATGTTACTCAACCACTTGCTTAACTCCCAACAAATATGGAGAATAACAAAACTTGGGCTGAGAATTATGGAAGCTATATTTCAACATCACCAAAGTATCACTAGCTAGAAAAGATGCCAAAGACTGTGCTGCACACACCTTGAAGAGAACTTGGCATATATTTAATACTCCACTGCTAGAGTATCTATGAAGAAAATCTAACTTTTTGTGTTTTGAAAGAGTCAGGCAATCACTTTGACATCACAATTCATGTTATTAAAAATGTGCAGAGCTATATTTTTGCAATATAATTGGCCACTTGAATAGTTTGTAATAAATTGACCAAGCAATGATTGAACTTGAGGTGCAGGCTATTGTGAATTAATTATATAATTAGCAGATTTTGGAATATGGATTGCACTTTTGAGCTAAGCAGATCAGCAATTCAGTCTTTGGTTGCTGCTTAATAACTGTGGCTAACAAGTCTATTTCCTAGTCTTCACCATATTCAGAGAGTATGAACAGAGGAAAGGCAATAACATGTGCTACTGATAGCCATATTATGAATGTCAAGGATTAAAACTGATTCCACTCAGATCAAACCCTTTCTATGATAGATTATACGGGGTTAGAGACAGTCTTGAGTAGATTCATTAAAATCAATTAGTCATCATATACTAGAATATATTTATAGTAATCCTTATTTATTATTGCAATTATACTTATATTCATAAATATAAGTGCCTTTAATGCAGACTTGAATTCAACAAAACTGCTTTGAGTATGATTTAAGACTGACTCCAACAGGTACAAATTTATTCAAGGGACAAAAAAGACTTCAAGAGACACCTTCCCAAACTGTTAAATATGACAGTAAAGATGCTTTTAACTTACTTTTTTATTTTCATGTGATTCTCAGAGACTGCCTGGTCAAGTTCCTGCAATTTTCTTGCCAAGTTTTTTCAGAAGTGATTTGCCATTGCCTCCTTCCTAGGCTGGAGAGAAAGTGACTGGTCCAAGATCACCCGGCTGGCTTCATGCCTAAAGTAGAACTAGAACTCACGGTCTCCTCGTTTTTAGCCTAGTAATTTAACTACTATACAAACTGGCTCTCAAAAAACTTAATTTTAACTTTTGAAAACTGCAGACATATAGCATAATTTAAAAATGACCAAAGCTTCTGGTGATGTCGCAATGCCACGGGCTGCAGAAATTGGAGCTCCGGTCTCTTATAGTCTGATTTCTATCCATTTTGGAGACCCGAAGGGATCGGAACATTGCCCTGAAGTGGTGACAAGAAGAGTCTTCCTGGGAGTTTGGATCAGGCAGCGGCCAGTCCAGATGGACTTTGGAACTCTTTAGACGAGTGAATGAAAGACTGCCTGTTAACAGGTGGCCTGAGTTGCTGACAGCTGGGGTGGGGAGCACAAGAGCGGCTCGTCGCAAAACAGCTGACTATCAACGATTGATTCGGTTTGGATGAGCGATTTATTTCTACTTCTTCACAGAATGGATGTAAAGAGAAGATACCCGGATTTGGGATAAAGATACTAAAATTAAATTCCCTTAAGATTAAGAAGTGAATGGAAGGAAAAATTGACAGCATCAAGACAAGAAATGGAAAATCAGGGTATGGACCTCACATGGAGGTCATATTTACAAATAACAATGAGGTATGATAAACACATTAAATTATATGGGTTTTCTAATGACTAAATAGAATTTGATGAACTATTAACTTCAGATGATAAAGTAACAAAGTTGTATAGCTTATTAATAAATTTAAAATGGAAGAAGCTAAAGTAAAAGAAACAATGATATCACAGGCAAGAAATTTTGGATATACTCTAGAGCTAGATAAATGTCAAAAGTTTTGGAAAAGAAATTATAGAATGACAATGTCTGTATCATATAAAGAAAACTTACACAAAATTCTTTATAGATGGCATATGACACCAGAAAGAATTGCAAAAATGTTTAAGAATACGTCAAATAAATGTTGGAAGTGTAAATGTAAAACAGGTGCCTATTACCATATGTGGTGGACATGTGAATATGCAAAAAATATTGGGAAAAAATTATACTTGGTTAAGACAAATATTAGGAATTTAAACCTGTATTATTCTTACTATATATAACCTCAGAGTAACTTGATAAACGACATGTATATTTAATTCTTCATATAATAACAGCGAGAATTGTATTCACACAATATTGGAGGAAGGAAGACACACCACATGAAGAAGAAGTGATAAGGAAAATATTAGACTAAGGACAAATAGATAGACTTATTATGAGATTTAAAGAGAAAGAAAAATAGAATACTTTCAAATGTGGACATTATTTTATAAATGGCTTGAGGAAAGAATGAAGAAGTAGAAACTAAAATTGTATTAGTGTTAGTAACATTGTTTTTATAATAATATATTGAATGTATACCCAAACAATTGAACTACGTTGAATAATATAATTTTTATAATTTTATATTAAATGGACTTTTAATAAAACATGAAAAATGACCAAAAAGCTGGACAATATTTTACCCTTGTAGATACAGAATGATGGGCTCCTATGGTGGGTTCCAGTTTTATATACATTGATTTCATTGTTTAGATGCTCAAAGATAGATGGTGATTCCCATTCCCACAATATTCCCAATCTTTAAAAAGGATGATAAATCTAAACCTTCTAATTCTCAGTCAATGAGTCTTTTAAATGTTATAAAGTGCAGTTTATAAACAAATATTATAATATTAAGATGAGTTATAATATTTTTTCTCCTACTCCCATTATCATGCTCCAACAGATGATTGCAAAACTAAAGAAAACCTCAAAAGAAGGTTTTCCCATGTACACATGGGTACAGGTTTCCACGTTCCTCAACTTACAGCTGGTTGAATTTACAACGGATGCCCCCCAAAAGTACTTGCAACCCAGTTGTGAAGTTCTGATAGTCACCTCCCATAGCCACATGACCACATTTCAGGCCTTTAGCAACCAGCTTGCATTTACCACTGTTTTGCCACAACCTATGATAATAGGAATGCGATTTATAACATTTTTGCTTAAAAAAAACCTCAGCAATTTCTTCTAGTTTGGGAGAAAAAAAACACATACGAAATAATAGATTCACTTAATCACCACAAAAACCAATTGTAAAATCAGATCAGTCACAAGATGAACCACTTTGTGACCATCACAACTCTGTTAATGAGAAGGCTCGTTTATGTTAATAAATTGAAGATTACCTGTAGTACTTAGTTCTGCAAAAATATAGCTTCCTTCCTTCCTTCCTTCCTTCCTTCCTTTCTTCCTTTCTTCCTTCCTCCCTGGACTTCAATTAACTTATATATAAAAGTTCTAAGCCATATCCATACCCTAAGCTTTATTTTATAATGATATAAACTGTAATAAAATATATGTAACTGCATACATTAAACACAATCCTTTAACTCTTAGGCTCGTTGCAAAGGATAAAGTTCAATATATATTTACTCCTGATATTTACAACTGAAAATACAAAAATAAACAGAAGTTGCTGTTATAGACATTATTTTTCTCTTAAAATCTACTACCCTTCAAAACTAAGTCACCTGTTTTTTGTTCAACAAAGCATGAGCAGAGAAAAACATAACACTGAAATAGTTAATCCCCCAAAAAATCAGTTTGGGTCAGAGGAGATGAAAACATAAACCAGACTGAGACATTTTTTCCATGCCTTTGGTCTTCTGTTTTTTTTCATTTGTTAAATCATAAATAGTTACAAACAGAGCTGTAGTTCAGAGGGCCTTTGTTTCTAACATAAACAAGGTATGGGGCATACAGCTGAATGTCAGCCAAAAAGAGTACAGTGTATGTTACAGAGTGATACATATGTATAGAACAAGTGTCAGGCTTTCACTGAGAAATTATAGTTTGTCACCGACAAGTATAAGAAATAAGCTGAGCTCTGGAGTGGAATACGTATTTAGCCGAAAAATGATCCAGTTTAAACTTCTAGAAAGGCTATCCTATTTCTACAACATTAATCTAATTCCTTATACAAAGCCACAGAAAGGGAGTAGATTTAGTTTACATAATTTAGTTTAGCTTTGGTCTTTCAAGAACTTGCTCATGCTAGTTGAAACATGTTAGATTCCTAAAACCTACACTAACAAATTAACTTTAAGTTTTAATTTGCTACAGTATTGTAATAACTTGGTTTAAATGTGTGGAAAAGATTAGCTAAATTCACATTAATGAATGATGTGTATTCTAATTGATTCATTAATAATTAAATAGAAACATAGCTATAGAACGTGACCCTCCCCAGTCCTCAATTTTATGGAAAAATTAAATTTGTTCCAAACTTTCATTGGTTTTTGTCTCTGTTTGAAGCAATTATTCTCAAGATTTTTAAGTGAAAAAAAATCAAAATCTTTTCCACTGATGGATATGTACTGAATGATATTTATTGAATTCAGTGGTGACAGATATAAAGTGATAATAAACACCATTCCAAAATTTCAGAACCTGAAGAGGTCAGTGTAGCAACAGCAACAAGAAATGAAGGAACTGCAATAAATTACCAGCAGCCGCAATGTACATTTTAAAAACACAGATTCTAGCATGTTACTTTTCAAATCGCAAACGATTGCAAACTACTTGTTTGATTTTCATCAATCTTCATGCTTTGGTACAAATCGTTCATTTTAAACATTTCAAATGTTTTCCCTTTTGCCTGAATTTATTTTTACAAACACAAAAAAGATGCATAGGGATCTAAGAACCCTACTTTAATTATTTAACCATGGTTGTTAGGCATGAATAAGCAAGCAGTTTTAGACCTCAGTTGAAATGTTATAACTCTTTCCCACTAAAATCAAGGGGTGTCAAAACTGTTTAACTTTAAGTAAATAGTAAAAAAAATCTATTTTTCATTAATGCTGTTGGTTTGTTTTTCCTGCTTCATATTATGACTTGCCTAAAATCAGTACGAGGACTGTGCATGGTCCATGTGCCACACAAAACATGAATTTTCATACCATTTTAATGATTTATAGGGATACATGAACTTAGATATGACATGTATATATATGTGTGCACGTGTCTAAAATGTATATTCACATATATGTGTCATTTATATTTTCATACCTGTATCTGTATATATTCATATTCGTATACAAAAACAATCATGTGTTTGACTACAGGTACAAACTATAAACATGAACGATAGCTATCAGGTTCTACTTTTAATCTTCAGTTTCCGAGAGATACAGTAGAAACAGAAAGCTGCCAGCCAATCTCCCGGAGCTCTCCTCGCTATTCTGACCTGTCAATGACCTTTAAAAATGACATTGAAGGACTATCCTCTCCCAGGGTGAGAAATAATTTGCTTCAATAGCTTTTCTGCCCCAGACATGTCTAAAACGCAGACTGTAAACATATAGGCTTAGTTTACATTGGCTGACGCTCCAAGCAACACCGTTCAAGTCATTTAGAACATCTCAGTTGTCAAAGTGGAGAAAGTTGCCAGTAGTACCTCAGTTACAGGAATGCAATATAATACTGAAATACATCTGTAGATATTGGAGTGCTGGAGAAGCTGGCCTGAAATGCAATTAATGTTTGAGAAGGCAAGCAAGAAAGATGGCTTGATAATACAGGTATTTCTCGACTTACGACTACAACTGAGCCCAAATTTTCTGTTGCTCTATGAGACATTTGTTAAGTGGGTTTTACCCCATTTTGTGACCTTTCCTGCCTCAGTTGTGAAGTGAATCCCTGAAGTTGATAAGTTAGTAACCCGGTTGTTAAGTGAATTTGGCTTCCCCATGGACTTTGTTTCTCAGGAGGTCGCAAAAGGTGATTACATGAATTAGGACACAGCAGCGGTCATGAACCGGCTGCCAAGCATCTGAATTTTGATCACATGATCATGGGATTGCTGCAACGGTCGCAACGGTGAAAAACGGTCAGAAGGCACTTTTTTCAGTGCCGTTTTAACTTTGAATGGCCGCTAAATGAATTGCTGTAAGTCAAAAAATATTTCTTCTTGAGATAGAAGCACTCAACTGGTGTCCTTCTTCTCGGTTATATCCAGAGTTTTCTCTTTGCTGGAGGGAGGGAGCGGAAGAGAGAGAGAGAGTGAGAGGAAGAACAAAAAGGGAAATGGTTTAAGGTTCTTTGACTCTAAATTCAGACTGTCCATTTTAGTGGAAGAAAATTTTTGCAGATATAGTAGGATGGAGCAATAAATGTCTCATTCATTACAGATAATAGATATTTGTGTTGGTGAAGAGAACCAGGCGCACCGTTTCATAAGTGAAGACTGTACTTTCTAGATAGTGGGATAGCAAAATACCATTGGCATATTTTTCATTTTGCTAGACGTTTGTTCCACTTTTTGTGCAACTAACTTCTGCGTTTGACATTTGAATAAGTTACACAGTATGTAAGTAATCCTTGTTTATCATTGAGATGTTTTTCATCGTGTCCACTGTACATTTCATTCCATGTTGATATGTCATCTATAGAACTTGTACTCAAGACATTGAATCTAAACCATAAGTGGATTGGCGTGATGTAGGAAATTTCTAAATTTAAATTTAAGATAGTGACGGAAAACGCCCACTAATTTCATAATCATTCAAATTGTTTCGATTATTTTTGACGTGTCAGCACAAATTAGCTGTTTGGACATTAAGGTAAGAGCAAAGTAAAGTCTTAAGGAGGCCTTAAGTAGGGATCTATGCAGTTTTCTTGGCCATCCTATAGACATGATTTGTCATTGGTTTTGTGAGAAGAAAATTCTATTTGGGTTCATTTTCCAGTTGGGATTTCAATTGACATCAAAAAATGAATGCTGCAAGCCATCAGAAAGGAAAAGTGGTTTATTACAGAGCTCCCGCTAGCATGGAACTCTGGACACGAGTGTGTGTTGAGTGGTAGGTGAACACAATCTTTACACAGTTTTTCAGCACTACAAAGTCATTGATCTTACAGTAAAAAAATTTTCTTCAAAGGCAGAAACCATTTACAGTTTGATAGATTCCCATGTTTTATGTGTTTGATCTTTAATGAGCAGGAAGCTTCCTTCTTGACTTGTTAATGTTTAAGAATCTCTTTTTTTGACACCTTTAGGAATTTCTGTGATCTGATTAAGTCAATGTGGAGGAAATTCCTGCTTTGTATTTCTGAGAGATGCAAGACAGACCCGGATATGTCTTGGGAAAGTTCCCTAGGATCCTTTTATAGGAGAGACCCTTCTCTTCTGTTTTCCACTCTGGTATGGATTTTGTGATAAGGAATTCCTTTTTGTAAACAGCAGGGACCTTGGAATGAAATATTTCTCTCTGTGTTAGGGATTAATTGCCCTCAATAGCCTCCAACTGGTCTTCATTTTCTGCTAATTGAAAGGAATGCAGCACCTCTAAGATCGCAACATGGTATCAGCTTGCTATTTTCTTTAGCGAAGCCTCCTTTCTTTTCCTCTGAGCCATTATATTTCTATTCTATTTTATACAGATGTAGGAGTATGACAAACTTCTAATAGTTTCTTCCAACTTCATGTCTCTTATTATTTTCCGATGATTTCCCATTCAAGCACTAACTAAGTCTGAATTTGCTTAGCATTTTCAAGATCATCCAAGATCAACTTTATGCTGCCATTTCCTGAGTTTGATGGAGCAGATAGCATTATTTTAATGACTATATTCCAGTGATGGCGAACATATGGCATGCCTGCCACAGCAGGCACGCAGAGCCATCTCTGTTAGCATGTGAGCCAAGTCACCACAACATCACCCCAGAGCTGAGCATGCTCAGAGAAAGGAGTAGCGGCGCCAGGCAATAAAGTCATGTGTGCATGCTCAGAAAGAGAGTAGTGGCACTGGGCGATGACATCATGGGGCCATGTGCATACTCACAAAGGAGTGGTGGCACCAGGCAATGACATCAAAAGCTGCGATTCATTAGTTGTGACTCATCCGGGCACTCGGAGTCTAAAAAGTTCGACATCACTGCTACATACACGTACTTTATGGATGTGGTATGATTAAATCCACATGAATTCTATAGATTTGGCAGGGTATACGTGAGTAAATTAGATATATACATACACGTCACATATTAATAACAGACTTGAGAGTGGATGAGAGCAAAAGAATAAAAAACACCTGTTCAAAATTGCACAAATCTGTATTAATGCTAACTTTTACTAGTTTATTAGCACATATTAGTCAATTTTATCAAGAACTGATTGCCTTCCTTTTTACAATTACCAGTGTAAAAAAACAAAACAAATTGGAGCAAACCACTGCCATTGCCACCACTGAACATACGCTGGAGCCTTCTTGCATAAATACATTTAATCTTGCATCTTCCAATTATTGAAAATTAAATTGTTAGCTGCCATGGAAACAACTGAATATTAACACCAAAGGCACAATGTAATATTTACCCTATTGCTTCCTTGGGCCTGTATTTTCCGATCATCCCTGAGATTAGTCTTCGTCATTTATAAGTGAATCCTTCTTTCAGTATTTATTTTGAATTCCCAGTATCTCTTTCAAATGAATCTTGCAGAACTGCCATTTCTGGGAACCAAAATGCATTACTATGTCAGATGCCAAATTCAGTGATTGAAATGGAGGCGTTATCTTCTTATTGACTGAAATCTGTGACCCCTGCTGGTTGACCTATTGTCAATGTATATTTGATGTGTTATGAAGACTCAAGTTTCTTGGAGTGATTTAAGTCACTGACGATATTCAGTAGTGTCTAATCTTTTTTTTTCTGATGAAGATCTCTTTGAAAAATGATTGAAACTCTCTGCTCATGATAAACTCAAATTCAACCTACTCTATCTTCTATCAACAATGACCCTCTGATTATCAAATTACATTATCTTCTGATCATTCATTCATTTCTCCAAAGTCTCAACAGCAGAGAGAGCTGTCATCAGTGTAGAAGGTAAGCTCATTAGAATCTAAGTTAGATGACTGGGCTGTTAAAAGTGACTCTCCTCACTGTTTTCCGTATGTGCGTTCTTTTTACCTTCTGCCACTGTGTCAGTTCCTTGACCTCAGGCCAGATTACCTGTAATGTGAAGACTGGCAATAGTCCACTCACCAAGCTGTCATTGTTGAATGTGAGGCAAGAGGAATAAAGAAGAAACAAGACAAATCCAGGCAGTTACTAATTACTCAGCAGTAATCTGAATTTCATTTATTCCTCTCTGCAGTGAATTGTCGAAATATCCTTGCAAGAGGGGGGGGGCGGGGTGGAAGAATTGCCGGCTATGTAGCAGTCAGATAAGAGGCAGCTTAGCCTGCAGATGGAGGTATGGAAACAGATTAGGAGGGACTGTCTCAAATTTTTTGGATTGTCAAGACAAAGGGAAAGAGAGATGCATTGTATTTTCAGACTTGCAAGATTCTGTTACTGCAACCTTATAGCAAAGGTAATATCAGTATTCATGGTTGGTGCTTCTTGTCCTGACACACTCAGAGTTACTTCTGTGAGGTAAACAGCTCAATCATTCATCCATCTATACATACATACAGGGGAAACTTGAAAAACTAGAATATTATGCAAAAATTCATTTATTTCAGTAATGCAACCTAAAAGGTGAAACTAATATATGAGAGAGACTCATTACATGCAAAGCGAGATAGTTCAAGTCTTGATTTGTCATAATTTTGATGATTATGGCATACAGCTCATGAAAACCCCAAATTCACAATCTCAGAAAATTAGATCTCCAGGCACCCGTGGGGCGAATTATGAGCCTCCAGGCATCCCACAGGCCAAATTACAGGCCTTCAGGTGCCCTTCGGATGGATCTCTTTGCACCCACTGGGCAAATTACGAGACTCCAGGCATCCCACAGGCCAAATTACAGGCCTTCAGGCACCCTTTGGATCGTTCTCTGGGCACCTGCAGGACGAGATCGATTCATGGGGTGAGCTTTGGGTTTTCCTGTGCAGCGAGCCAAGCCTGGGACCCTCCTGTGGGGCGGTGTGAGCTTTGGGCATTCCCATGGGGTGGGGCGAGCTCTGTGCTCTCCCATGGGGTGAGGCAAGCTTTGGGCACATAATCCAAATTTTGGACACCCTTGTCGCCCCCTGCTGTCCCCCTAACCTCCCACCATGCCCTGACGCCCCCCTGGCCTCCTACCGCCTCCCTAAGCCATCCCATCACCTCCCACAGGGCGGTACCGCCCCCTTTGGGAACCACTGGTTTACATTGTAAAAAAAATGTTATACATGTGAGGCAAAGGGTCATTTGGCTAGAGATTGCAAGAGGAGAAATATACAGGGTAAACAGTTTAAAGTACTAATTCAACTATGTTTAGTACTAGTTTAGAAGGAAACCATGACAAGTGCGGGTCTGGATGGGGTGCAATAGACTCAGACTCAATCCCTCCAAGACCGAGTGGCTGTGGCTGCCGGCGCCGCG
>JANHFO010007230.1:57403-68965 GCA_032468095.1 Pareas carinatus
CCCCTCTCGACTCCCTCCCCCACTTCCCATTCCCTTCCCCCATATCCCCATATTTTGTAAATATTGTTTTTTAAAGTTCAAGGTTAAATTTTTATGTTTTCTGTACACCCCCTGAGTCCTTCGGGAGAAGGGCGGTATATAAATCTAAAAAAAATAAATAAAATAAATAAAAAAGAGCTGCAGACTGGGCAACTGGCACATAAAAAATGTTTCAACCTATAGAAAGGGTAATAGCATAGGAAGCGTTTCATAAGAGGATCCACACACCCCAATTTTGCAGAGAATAAAGGAAAGCAAGGAAGAAATAGGTCTTACAATATTTTTATAATGTAGCCTAACCAGAAAGATTGAGCTAGAATTCCTGGTTTTGCTTCCTTTCTGAACTATCTTGCTGGGCTAGTATCAATCTTACAGTGTGCTGGCTAGAAAACTCTGGAAGTCTGTGCAGAGATGGAAAAATTCAACACTACTCACTATGGAGAAATGGTTGATGAAGCTGGCAGATTTTGATGAAATGGATGAAATAACCTCTGTGATTAAAGAAAAGACATTATCAACATTTATCGCTGACTGGAAGTCTCTTATTAACTTGTGGCATAAAAATTAATAAAAAGGGACTTAAGACTTATAGTTTTGACAATTAGACAAGATAGATTATAGAAATAAGAATAGGATGTAACTTTAGAAGGAGAAGTTAAAATATAATATATATCTGTACTTATAACTGCTATGAAAAATATTAGAAGCCCATACTTTATATATTTTTTTCTTTCTTTTCTATTTGTCTTATCGTTTTTGCTTCTCTTACTTGTTTTGCTTTTTGTCTGCTTGCCATCTATTACTTTTGACCTTTAGGCAAAATGATGTATAAAAAGAAGTCGCCACGGGGTGGAGGTTGGGGGTAGATATTAAAAAGACAGAATTTGAAAGGTTTTCATTGCATATTTGAAAATGCCATTTTAACTTTTTGCCGCCGCCACCAGATAGATGCCCCTAGTCTGCAAGCACATAGTGGAACTGGAACCAAATTCTAATATCATATATTAAAGTTAAAATAAAACTTTATAGCATGAATTGGAAAAGTGTTGGGTAAGGCCATGTTTCTTGTGCCTTGCACCCCCAACTATGGCAGTATTCCTGCCCCTTTACTTTTGTGCCATCTAACGACAGTCTTAAAATCCATTAAATCTGTTAGGTTTTGCCATTCATTGTTTTAGAGGGAACTCATGGGATTACGATTCTTCAAGTAGAGGTAATCAAAGCAGAAGAGGATTTAGTAGAGGGAAGATAAAATACAGAGCTTGAGCCCTATAGGGGATATAATAGGGGGGGAAACCCTAACAATGTACATAATGAACTAAATGCATAAAGAAGCCATTACCACAAAGTCAAAATACAACTTGAAGTAAGTTAGGGATGGGCATGGATTACTAATTGTCCTCCATAGTTTCATCAATGACTTCGGAATTGTAAATATTTATAAATGATTCACATTAAAGTCTTTGTCAGTTGCAACTATAATACTTCAACTTCTGTCATTTCCAATTGTCAGTGAGTCAGATTCAATCAGATTCTTGTCAGGCTAACTTTCTTCTCCTGAATACCCAGGTCCCTAAGCACAACAACCTATAAATGAATGAAAAGTGCTAATGATGCATCATTACCAAGAAGTAGCAAGTTTTTTAAAGTCCTTTGCTATCTACATTTTAAATTAGCACAATTATTCAGCACGCTCCCAAAGGCATTGTTGATTATGCTTAGTTGCTGTAAAAAACACACATAGCAAAGAAAATTTAGTGCGTTCAGATGTCCCAGAGTAACAATAAGTCTTTCAATTTAAATTGTGTAAAAGAGCATACCATGTAATGATGGCAACAAAGATAATTTTTGCTTAAACAAACACAGTGAAAAAAGTAGCAATGCTTCTGTGGTGTGTTCTCTTAATATATCCTTGAATTTCCAGGATTTTTATTTCTATTTTTTAATAGATACGGTATATTAAATTTTAGATGTGCATATTGACCACAAAAAATGATGTGGACCCGGAGTAAATGATTTTAAAATAGTCCATTTCTCATTCATTTGGCAATTAATTGAAAGGTTCTCTGATTCTGTTGAGAATGTTGAACCCGAATCTTGATTTAGATATTTGAAGTTTTATGCCTCTTACTGAAGTTCATGAAAATCAAGACATCCTCTATGTTTTTCTGTTTAATGTTATTGATTGAAAATTGTAGGTATAGTAGCCTCTTATCAGGGGAAATAGAGTTTAATTTTTTATATAAATAGATCTAATCATTTTTATGCAAGTCACCTGTAGTATCTGATTTTTAAGAAAAGAAACTGCTAAAAACTTTTTTATTGATGGAGAGAATCTGATTAATTTACAGGCATACTTGGCCTTTCTGGAGAGATCAATCCCTGAAATTTATAATGATTAGGTTTATAGGATTTTATGCAAGACCAGCCTTTCACTTCTCCCTTTCTTTAATTCATGGGGTTTTTCTTGGAAGTAGCAGCAAGGAGAGAGCAAATTTGTTTGAAAATAGTATGCACCGTAGTCAATTTTTAAATTTTTTATTGAATTATAACATAACATACAAAAGAAGTTGAATAAACCAAACAATGGGGTCTGCGGCAAGTTTCCAGGGGTTCTGCAGACAGATCAAGAAAAATTTGGAAATAGTAATATACATGAATTGTCGATGAGTAGTTAGTTGAATTTGTGGGGATGGGGGTCCTCCATATAGCAACGACATATTTTGGGTTCCACAGCTTGAAATAGTTTGAAAACCCCTGCGGTAGAATATGGCAGTATAATCGAGTCTCAATTTTTTGCTTCACACATTCATTTGAACAATCACTTCTGTAACAACTACTCTATCTAATCGGTAAAACCCAAAATCAAAGTTTCATTTTTTTCAACCTTGAGCACAAAATCCAGAAGTGGTTTCCAGGCAGGTAATAATAATAATAATAATAAATTTTATTCATATCCCGCCCTTCTCCCGAAGGACTTAGGGTGGCTTACAGGCAATTTTAAAACGAATAAATGCAAATACAAAGACAAGTTAAGAACATATTAAAACAATTAAATAAGCCTAATTAAATTAAAAGCGGAAAGCGAAAAAAACGATATCCCAATCAAATTAAAACTGAACACAGGAGGACAGGGCGCGGCTATTCAATACCTGCTTGCTGAAACAGATGCATCTTCAGGGCACGGCGGAAGGTCCGAAGGTCAGAGATGATGCGTATTGCAGGGGGGAGATCGTTCTAGAGGGTGGGTGCCGCCACAGAGAAGGCTCTCCCCCTGGGGGTCGCCAGCTGACATTGTTTAGCTGATGGCACCCTGAGGAGGCCCTCTCTGTGGGAGCGGACAGGTCGGCGGGAGGTATCAGTGGGTCGAATGCGGTCCTGCAGAGTCTGTTATTCTGTTAGAGTCTGTTTTCCTCTATGTACAATGAAAGTTTGACTTTCCAGAACATGATGCAAGAAATACAAATCAAATTTGTATTGTGATTTCTATCATTGCATACTGATGCCTACTCCAATGAGGCAAATGATGTAATTTGCCTCATTTCCACAAAATGATCATTACACAAGTAATGTAAATTGCACCATTTCTGGCAATCTACCTCATTGGGGCAATGATATCATCTTGCGAATTTCATCAATGAAACAAGTGGTCTCTTTACCTCTATATCTTACTAATGAAAGGCTCATCAATTTACAGGACTTTGAGAGGATTAACAGTCATCCTCCCCTCCATTAATGAGGCTTCTCTATGTTTTGTTTTGCAATTGGATCCTCATTGTATTCTTCTTCTTCTTCATCATCATCATCATCAAGCTCTTATTTTGTCCAATACTCAATGATTCTGGGAGTGTATCTCCCTCTCTCTCCTACATTCTTTTGGACAGAAAATTCTGGTATTGTACCTGGGATCTTCTGGAAACCCTCACCCAGTTTAGGATTCACAGACTCAAGTGCTCCTATCACCACTTGGATCACGTTGACCTTTACTTTCGATATCTCCCAGTTCTTTCTATAGGCCCTGACATTTCTCCATGTTTTCATACTCCTTCCTCATGTTGCTGTCACTTGGCACCACTACATCTATCATTACTTCTGCCTTCTGGTCTCTGTCTTCTGGCCCTTGCCTACTACCATATTGATATCTGGTTGATTGGCCAGTATCTGCATGTCCGCCTGGAAATCCCATTGGATCTTAGCTTTCTTATTCTCTATCATCATCATCATCATCATCATCATCATCATCATCATCATCATCATCATCATCATTTAAGCTTGTATATTGTCCAAAGTGCAATGACTCTGAGAAAATCTCTCTCTCTCTCACTCTCTCTCTCTCGTATGTGTGTCATAGATCATATTGTAATGTCTGGCATTGTATGACTCTTTCAACCATCCTAATGCCTTCATAGCCAATAATCAAAGATGGAGACAATTCTATACAAAACTTCGGAAGGGATGCAGGACCAAGTCACCTGTTTCCACCCCGATTCTCTCTAATGTAGATGGTGATCTCTGGAGCTAATACTAGGTGCAGAATAGTCTCCAATGTGCTACACATTGCTTATTGCTTAATGGACCAACAGCCTGAGGACCTGGAAAAAAAACGTATGGAGAAAATGTGACTGTTTTTGTTGTTTTAAACAGCACATGTTTTCAGCTTGTAAATTACCTCTTGATCTCTAGCAGACAAAATCACTCTTGCAGATTCAAAGAGGTTGGAGTTTTATTTCAAAAGTATGGTTAATTCCATATCTATATAAGAGGCATTTTAGTCCTTCTTAGTGTGCTATAACGTATCAGTTTGGTAATGACTTTAGTCAAGCAGGGGAAGGAAGGAAAGAAGGAATTATTTAGCTGTCATTGGATAAGCACTGGGGATGTCTTAGGACAGTGGCCCCCAACCTTTTGGGCACCAGGGACTGGTTCCATGGAGGAAGTTTTTTCCACGGACTGGATGGGATGTGGCTTTGTGTGCTGCCTGCATCCTGCGAATGGGGCATGGCTTGTTTGCACTGTCCAGTTGCTGGCATGCCACAGACTGGTGCTGGTTCTCAGACCAGGGGTCAGGGACCTCTGTCTTAGAAAGTTCGAAAATAATCTAATGGTGGAGAAGAAATTACAGCAGTGGGATGTAGAAAATGAATAATGAAGAACTCATGGTTATGGGTCAGGGGTCTCATTATTCAAAGGCTGTCAAGGGTAGAGTATGAAAAAGTTTCTATATTGCTACAATTGTATAAAAGGTGACAGTCACAGAATAACAGAGTTGGAAGAGACCTGGGACATCTTCTAGATCAAACCCGTGCTCAAACAGGAGGCCCTACACCATTTCACACAAGTGGCTGACCAATGTCTTCTTAAAAACCTCCAGTGATGGAGCACCCACAACTTCTGAAGGCAAGCGGTTCCACATTAACTGGATCTCACTGAACCCACTATTCATACAGTGGAAAGTCCTCTTAAAAATAAGATCTTTACATTCTCCAGATCCCTTATTAAAGGGAACAACTTAGTAAATTGGGAATAATGAACTATATTAGAGATTGCCAACAGATACGCATCACTTTTGGACTCACAATCATAACATGATTAATTTCGTATGGTTGCGTCACAAGAAAAAGGGAGAGGAAGCTAAACTGCAACGAGACTGCAGAGATTCTTGGAATCCGTGTGGCCTTTGTGGGGGCTGCTAGGTTAATTCACAAATATTCACCTACAAGTGCACCAAAAGGGGAAGGGAGAAGGAGGAGGGGATTTTCTCACAAAGACAGAGCAGAAGTCAAGACTTTAATGCTTCCAAGTAGACTAAATGCTTGTAATAAATGTGCTATCACACTAATTTCCCATTATCACTCATCAACACATGGTGAGAGAATGTTAAGGTCACTGTTGAGATTTGAAAAGAATGACTGGGAGATTTATTTCAAAGGCGGTTTCAAAAATGGGTTGTGAAAATACATGCCCTCCACTACTATTTTATTTTAACATCACAGCTCGCTAAATCATCATCATTGTCATCACGATCATTAGTATATTGTTAATTCAAAAGACTTCAATGCACAAAGAAGCAAATCCATCCTTTTGGAGATCATCTGAATTTGAAAATCAGGAGACAGTTGCAGGGATGGAGCAATTCTGGTGTAGTTCAGTTGACTTTGGGCACTTCCTACTTCAGAACTTGAAAGAGTTGCTTAGAATTCAAATTCAGTGTTTTATACAACTCTACTTGTTTACTCTATTATTTGCACAGTTCTGCAAGTAGATGTACATTGATAATGAATTTATGACCAAAAGAAGCTCAGTAGGTACTACAATTGTGGGAAGATTTCTGATCTTCCTACTCCAGCGTTCTAACAAATACATAATCCTGGTCCACCTCTGTTATTAAACTACTCCCTTCTCATGTTCTGAAAGATTTTGAAAATGGTTTTATTTCGACTGTTGATTCCTTTGGATGCCCATCTTAGCACTTAATTGTTTTGCATTGTCTTACGCTGTTTATTTCTGCATTACATTTGTCTACTTACACAGAGTCATAATACTAGGCGAGTTAGCAAAGAGAGAAAATAAAGTAATAATATTACATCGCTATGGTGGCACAGTGGTTGAAGTGCAGTATTGCAGGCAAACTCTGCTCACAGCTTGGAATCCGATTCTGACCTGCTCAAGGTTGACTCAGTGTTCCATCCTTCCGAGGTCAGTAAAATGAAGATCCAGATCGTCGGTGACAACATGCAAATAATGCTTCAACATTATAAACCACTCAGATGGACAGTGAAGATGTTGACGTGAAGCTAGTTTTTATTGCTCCCCTTTTAAATTTCAGGCTCATTTAATACTTTTAATCATATTTTAATTGTTTATGTTGCTGTTTTTAAATGCCTGTAAGCCGCCCTGAGTCCTTCGGGAGAAGGGCGGGGTATAAATAAAATTATTTATTTATTTATTTATTTATTTAGTGTGTTATGATGACTTACTGAATACTGGAGAGACTAAACTGGGCTACAAGAATGACCAAATGGGGAACACAAAAGAGACATGGCAAGGCACAATATTACATTCTCAGGACATTAAGAAATATTAGCAGATAACAACAGGGCCTGGCATTAGCTAAGAGCAAAAAAGTTGAAGAAAGAGACAGAGGGATTAATTCTCATTGCACAAGACCAAGCCTTAAGAACAAATGCATATAAAGCCAGAACTGAGAAGACAGAAACAGACAACAAATGCTACCTCTACAAAGAAGCTAAAGAAACAATAAACCACCTAGTTAGCTGCTGCAGGAAGATCGCCTAGACTGATTACAAACAACAGCATGACAAATGATGTATTGGAATATCTGCAAGAAATAGCTTTGCCTGCAAGCAAGAACTGGTGGGATCACAAAATAGACAAAGTAATTGAAAATGAAAAAGCTAAAGTACTTGGGGACTTCAGAATTCAAACAGACAAGTACCTGGCACATAATACTCAGATTTAACAGTTGTTCATAAGAAAGATAAAGAAAACATCTGGATGGTGGACATAGCAGCACCTAGAGACAGCAGAATAGAACTAGAACAACTACAACAACAACAACAACAACAAAACCCTGGAGAAAAATAGAAAATGCATGCAGAAGTACAATATATTTGACAAAAGAAGGCAAGGATAGTATCAAAAGTAATAGGTGCTTTGGGTGCATCACTTGAACATCATCAGCATTGACAAAAATGACTAATCTGTCAATTGCAAATGACAGCTTTACTGGGAACAGCTTCCATCCTGCAACAATATCTTTAACATTATCAAACAGCAACATCTGCCTATCCCAGGTCCTTGGGAAGAACTCAATAGGTAGATAAAATGAATGTGAAACCGAACACATTCTGACTGAATGTGAAACCGAACTCAATAAACATAAACGCCAAATCCAGTCTAAACATCTGGTTGGACTGTGCAACCAACCATAATAATAACAAAGCTGCAAACAGCTTACATACTGCAACGATACCTCTTATAATAATTAAGAGATTCAGAAAAGAATTAGATACAGTAGCTCTAAACTCCATCACCATCAAACAACAACATCTGCCTATCTCAGGTACTTGGGCAGGACTCAACATGGACTGATAAAAATCCAGTCTAAACATTCTTCTGACTGTGCAACCAACCATAATAATAATTATTTGCCTAGGCAAAGAAAGACTCAGCCCTTTCCAAGACTGTGCTTCCCAGTATTTTCCACTCCAACCGTTATTCTAATGAGTTGCAAATATTTTGAAATGATATACAGTGCAAATGTTAATGTTTATTATTTGGGGCTTTCCTTGCCAACCTAATTGGACAGAGGAGGAGAAGGATTGCTCTGAGTTGCTCGAAAAAGATTTGTAAGAAATAAATTCACACAACCACCAGGCACAGAGCAAAACACCGAGTACCAGGGCCGAGTTCACTTCAAAAACAGTTTGGAACAGAAGAAATGTTTCAAAATCTTGCCCAAGCATGAATGCTCCACGTTTCTGTTTTTAGAATTAGAATTTTATTTGACAAGTGTGTCGGGACACACAAGGAATTTGTCTCTGGTGTACATTCTCTATCCTTACATTCAGGCTATAATTGACAAACTGCGATTACAATCATAAGATACATTCATAATCATAAAGTACATTCATCATGTACTTTATTTTGAGACTGGGTGAGACTGTTCCAATATCTAAGGGGCTGCCCCAAAGAAGAGAGGAGTCACCCTGTTCTTCAGAGCACCCGAAGGCAAGACAAGAAGCAATGGATGGAACCTAATCAAGAAGAGAAGCAACCTAGAACTAAGGAGACATTTCCTAATGGTTAGAACAATTAATTCGTGGAATGGCTTGCCTTTATTTATTTATTTAGATTTATATACCGCCCTGCTCCCGAAGGACTCAGGGCAGTGTACAGCCGTTAAAAAAACACACATAAATACAAACAGATTTTAAAATTAATTAACACAAGTTAAATTAAGGGCTGATTAAAATACTTAAATCCAAATAAAACCCTGTTATGTTTAAAAACGTCACCCCGAGGGGATATATAGGAAATCAGGATAGGCTGGCCTGGATAAAAAGGTGGGTCTTAAGGGTGCGTCGAAAGACCTGGAGATCAGAGATGATACGTATCTCCGGAGGGAGTTCGTTCCACAAGGTTGGGGCTGCCACAGAGAAGGCTCTGACCCTAGGAGTCGCCAGCCGGCATTGTCTGGCTGACGGCACCCTGATAAGGCCCTCTCTGTGGGAGCGAACCGGTTGGTGGGAGATATTACTAGGTAATAGGCGTTCCTGCAGATACCCTGGCCCTAAGCCATGGAGCGCTTTAAAGGTCATAATCAAGACCTTGAAGCTCACCAGGAAGACCACAGGCAGCCAGTGCAGCTCACGCAGGAGGGGGGGGTCACATGAGAATGTTCGGTGGCCCTCATACTCCCCTGCATGGCCACATTCTGAACTAACTGCAGTCTCCGGGCACAGTTCAAGGGGAGCCCCATTTAGAAGTTGTTGGTGCTCTATCACTGGAGGCTTTTAAGAAGAGACTGGACAACCATTTGTCTGGAATAGTATAGAGTCTCCTGATTGAGAAGGGGGTTGGACTAGAAGACCTCCAAGATCCCTTCCAACTCTGTTATTCTGACAGTTTAAAAAAAGAGGCAACTACTTTCAGGCTTCCATAAAGCACCTGCAAGCTTTTCCCTTTTTTAGAACTTGCACAAGATCTGAGGCACTTTTTCCTAATTATGGTTGATGTTTGCCCAGCTCTGCTAAATAGAGCTAACATATTATGTGGCACAGAAACTAAGCTTCATATACATCCCTAAAATAATAATGGAAGTAAAGAGCAAATGAAAGTTTATTTTCCCACTTTGACTACCTTCCCAAAATTATTTTTTTAAACCCATCCTTAACTTCCAAAACAAAGATCAAGCAAAAGAGCCCAGAGCAAGATCGAAGACCCATTATCTTCACCTAAAAGCTTCCATAGTTCTTTCTATGTAAAAATGCAGCTTAGAAAATCGGTCACCGATAGATACCACGGGACTGTTAAAAAAAACAAAAACGAAGCACACCTTTCTAGGCATAAGGACAAGGACAGTTTTCAAGGATTTAGAAAAGCGAACTTTTCCACAAGTGAAAAATGAATCCACATTACTTCTATCCATTAAAACATAGAACACAGAACATTAGAGTTGGAAGAGACCTTGGAAGTCTTCTGGTTCAATCCCTAACCCTATAACAGTGATGGCGAACCTTTTAGAGACCGAGTGCCCAAACCTATTCATCGCAAAGTGCCAACACGGCAACACGCACCCCACGTGGCCATCAGTGACCGCCACCAGTATGCCCCATCCCTCCCACGGCCTACCCAAGCTTGCCATGGGCCTTCCAGCAGCCTACCCCAGCTTCTGCAGCCCACTGTGAGCTATGCTCCCCTCCAACCTAGCTCCTCTCTTCTCTCACCTTCGCCACAGACTCTCCGCTCTATTTGAGCCTCCTGTCTTATCTCAGACAGGAGAAGAAGGAAGCGCTCCCATTGGATTGCTGGGCAGAAGGGCAGGTGATGTCAGAAATGGCCTCAGGCACCCATGGAGAAGGGAAAGGGAGTCCTGCATCCCTCTGGCTTTCTAGTAAAGAAAAAGAAATGGCTGTGCAGTCTCTTTTTGAAAACCTCTCGTGATGGAGCACTTCTGAAGGTAAGTCATTCAATTAATTGATTGCTCTCACCATTAGGAGATTTCTTTATTTAAAGTTGCTTCTTTCCTGGATTACTTTCCATCCATTGTTTCTCATCTTGCCTTTTGGTGCTTTGGAAAATAGTTTGAACCCCTCAAATATTGGAACATTGATGTCATGTCTCCCCTAGTCCTGCTTTTTGCTAGATTAGACATACCAATTCCTGCAATCACTCTTCATATGTTTTAACCTCCAGCCTTTTGTTACTCTTCTCTGCACTCTTTCCAGAGTCTCAACATCTCTTTGGTATTGTGGTGACCAAAACTCGGTACAGTATTACAGTGTGGTCTTACTAAGGCTTTGCAAATTGACTTGTAGATTTATTATTATTATTCTATGACTTTTCAAATATAGACTGTTCCAAGCCTATTTTAAAAAGTGGCATGATGAATGTGTTTTGTGACATGTTTTATCACAAATGTTTTGACATGTGACCTAATGAAATGTTTTGTGACATGACGATTGTGCTTTATAACATGATGACACGATGAATGTACTTTATGATTATGAATGTATTTTATGATCAGGATCATGGTTTGTCATACGTACATGACATGATGAACGTACTTTATGATTATGAATGTAATCTTATGATTGTAATCACAGTCTGTCAATTATAGCCTTATGATTGTGATCACAGTTTGTGATACTGTATGTAAGTATAAAGCATGTACATCAGAGACAAATTCCTTGTGTGTCCAGACATAATTCTAATTCTAATTCTAATTCTAATTCTAATTCTAATTCTAATTCTAATTCTAATTCTAATTCTAATTCTAAT
>JANHFO010007233.1:12546-23572 GCA_032468095.1 Pareas carinatus
ATAACTGAAAATTTCACATATTGTAAGCTATAATTTTGTTTATTGTTGTCTAATAAAAACCTTTTATACAAAAAAAAGAAATATTTATAATTCTAAATTAACTTTTTTATTGAACTAAAACTTCAATTAATGTTTCAATTCACACAGCTACCTTGCAGAATGTTTCCACCATTATTTGCTCTTTTGAAGAATAAATACCATTAATACTAGCCTAGCTTCAAGATTCATGACACAAGCTTTTAAAAAATGGTAGAATTTGGTATAATTTCCTTTGGTAAAAAGATATTGTTCTCTTCTGATGCTTTCATATATCATTTTAGGATTTTATTTTCCTTGTTGACTTTTTACTCTTCTTTTTATTTATAGAGCTGCAGAGATTAATATTTTATACATTTCCTTTATGTACTCTAATCCATATATGCATCTCATTCAGTTTTTTTTTCTGTTATGCCATTAAACAATGACAAATAGCTAAAACTGGCATCTGATACTTTCGTGAGATCTATTGTAAAACAAGAAACAATCAGTGACTTGTTACATTATGCATCTAGTTGGAGTTAATTAAATGGATTCTTCTGAATATGAAATGCATTTCCTACTGTACTATAAAATCTTGCACCATTAAAGAACTCCACTTGATAGTAGATGAGCATTTTAATTTAAGAATGGAAAGATAAATAATTCACTTGTGAAAAAATAAAAAGAGATATAGAATGCTATAAACTTGGAATTTTTCCCCCTGGAGATTTTTTGTTGCAAGTTTTAAATCAAATAATGGCTAAATCCTATTCATTGTATACTTAACAGTTGTTCCAGTATTTTATATATTTACATATTTTATTCTTCGGGGTGAGACTATTTACTATATTTAAAGATCACAACTTTTTGTTATCACAATTTTTATACCGCAAGGTTCTGAACATATAATCATATTAATTTTATATTTCTCTTATTCTGAAAGGCTTCTGAACATAGAAGGAGTTTACTGGCAGCGTGACAGCCTGCCGAGGGACAATGACCTGGCCACAATACTTTAACGGCTGCATGCTATCTGCAGGCATAGGAGAACAGTTTGCCCAAAGTAACTTTGGTGGTGTGGAGGAGCAATAACACAGCTGATCAGCTGACCGGCGTAACTGGGTTATGAGCTACTGGGTTATTATCTGCCCATAAAAATTGAGTCGATATCAGTGTCCTGCATAATTATCCTTAGTTCTGAAATCATCCAATTCATATCAATTCTAGACCAGAATGTATGGCTATTTGAATAAAATGTGGATTGTTATATTTTTGAGTTACTCTTTCTCCAAACATCTTGATCTCCTATTTCATCTATCATATTAAAACAAAGGTTTTGGCAATCTTTTCCTTCCACTTTTTCCTGCTTTATTACTTTTATAGTCCAGAGTCCCATCAACAACAACATTAAAATCTCCCACTATACATATTATATTCCAATTCTGTTATCTTTTCATGAAATGTTTGATAAAATTCTTCTTATTTGTTATTTGGTGCGTATATCACTACTAGCAATATTCATTTTTGACATAGTATTATTTCTATTATTAATATTCTTTCATCTTCATCTCTTATATTATTTTCAAATTACTGTTTCTTTGACTTATACCACTACCCTTGTCTTTTTTTGTATGTCGTTTCATTTCTTACAATATACATTGCCTAGAGTTGTCTGAACTCGAGTTCTGTTGAACTTGAGTTGTCTGAACATGAGTGCTGTCATACAAACAAAGAAAAGAGACAATAATATATCAAAATCAATACAATCTTTTCTTCACAAAGTATAAAAAGTCGTATTGCTAAATATTTCTTTTAGCTTGACAGGAACAGGAAGTTTAAGTACTTTATAAAATATCTTTCTTCTATGCCTAAATGTTATTCTGAAAATAACAGTGTAGAAAGACCGGGAATATGCACTATGTTATAACTATGTAGATTCAGATACTGGGAGGCAGAACTTTGTGAATTAAAGGCTTTGTTTGGACACAAGATAAACAGAAGAATTCCACCAGTAACTGAAATATATAGGACAAAGAGAAGGTGTAATAAATTACATGTGGAAAGTAGAGATTTTAGAGTGGGAAATTAAGTTGGTTACAACTGATTTATCTATTATCTGTTCTAGCCTATTCTGTTCATACATAGAAAACTATACTTAATGCAAATGTAACATTATGGTCATTAAATGCATAAATAGATTTTAAAATATGAGAGCTATGTAAATATTCAATATTTCATAATTCTCAGATGGAACGATTAACATAACTTGGAATAGATCCCTATCTTTTTCATCAATTATGCATTTATCTCCATGTTGCATTATTTAATATTCTGCAACAAGCACTTCCATAATCACATTTTGCTCAGTTGCCTTTACTATCTTTTTTTGTGTATTAATTTACCTTTCCAATGTAATTGACATCAAAAACAAAAGCTGTATTTATAATTTCAGTTAATTAATGAACTCTCACCAATTTTATATTTCCAGTCTGTTCCAGAGACTGATTTTGGATGCTGCAATTGATTGTAATGATGAAATTTCACTCTGTGTCTGTACCTCAAAGCTTAATTCTAATTAAAGCTTCCTAATCATGTCACTGCCAAAGAATGGAAGACAGAAGGCTTAACTGCGAAAGGGAGCTAGGTTGCAAACTGAGCTCAAAGACAGATTCATTCAGAGGAAAGTCAGAGGACCATCTATGCATGGGATGGCTTCCCGCTGGGACTTTCTAAGCATTATCAGAGGATAAGACAGGTGCTGAAAGCAATATTTATCTCTTTCTCATGATGTATTCTCAGAATCCTTACTTGATTGGCTTTTAAAACAGGAATTAGCCTATTTTTCTGAGCAAATTATGTGCAAATTATAAATGTGAATATTCTTATGATCTCTTGCTCTGTCTTTAGACTGGAAAGAACTATGTAAAACACCACGATACTTCAATTGAACCATAAATGTGATAGCAATATACATATTTGATTAATCTACAAAATAGATGTTTGACATAGCATTCCTCAACTGTTCATTTTTATCACAGTATACCTGTGACTTCTTCAATTAATTTTTTTCTAGAATTCATCCTCTATATACAAATATGTGTATGTGACGTAAAATGCAACATGTTTGGCTAATACTATTGTATAGTTTCCCCAAAATTAAACCTTTCATTTTAACCTAATGAAATTTCAAATGGCAAATGCAACTACACAATTCATCTACATTTCAAAAATTAAAATAGTGTATTTCAATTTATAGTGAAATTAAACTGGAATTAAGCTAAATGGAAGATTGATTAAATGTGAAGCTGTGTCCTCATGAACAAAGAGAAAGAAGCAACAGAAAATGCAATTGTTAGTCTAAGGAATACTGTATTGAAAAATTATTTAGAGAAACAATCTAGATAATTATGTTGACATTTTTTTCTGTATAATAGTTTGATAAAATAACTCAGAATATAAGGGAGAAAGTGAAACCTCTGCATGTTTTAAAAATGATTAAGAAGAGTTGCTTTAGAATGTAAGTAACTGTTATTGCAGTGCTGGATTTTATAAGACTTACAAAATTTAACACGAACAATTACATTTTAAGAAAATGAATGATTGCTTCTTGAATCTTACTTGAAAGTTTAGGTTCCTAAGTATTACTAAAATAAGAGAATTAACATGTAATTTGAGATACTAAGATTAATTTTAAATTAGAATGTTGAGAATGTACAAATATCAGTTTGATTAATGCAGTATTTGAATTACAGGCTTTCAGGTGGTCTTTTAATTATAGCTATTAATTGTTTAATACTTTTGTATATTTTATGGGGAGGGGTTTGCCCTAAGGAAAATGTATGAATTGTTATTAAATTGTCTGACCCCCTTCATTATTGATTGTAATGTCTAGTTTATGGTTTATCACTATTAGCATACTCTTTAATTATTGTTGAGTGATCAATGGTCAAATTGATGTGAGAATCTGAGAATTGTTTATTAAAAAAGGAAAGAAACAAAAATAAAAGAAAAGCATAGTTTTCTTTAAAATTTTATATCTAACTAACTATACTGATACATTTTTCTTTTTAAATTTGTTTTTAGTTCCATTCTCCTGTCTCTATTTTTAGAGACAAACATAGCTCCCTACATGCTGTAATTAAGATGGTAAAACAGCAGGTCTGTAGAATATTTTTCTCTTGAAACTATGCAGAAATTATTCATAACCCCTCCCAACCCCTGGACTACTGCAAAGTTCTCTATATGGAATTTTTCTTGAAGACCCTGCAGAAGCTATAATTCTTTCTAAATATAATGCCACATGCAGTGATGGATGGCGATATCTCCTAGATTTACACAGTTCCACAAGTCTTTGAAAATATCCCTGTCCTCTCAGGTCTGGTTATGATTGACTATTGAACCCATGGTGGGTTTTTATTTTGTCATGAATGGGTGTTTGGTTTATTTGTGATTCCTTTCCTTTCTTTAAATTATATAAGCTACGCAAGGTTATTTGGGAGTTTAGAGGTGATCCTCTAAACCTAAATAAATAAATAAATCAGCCCACATGCCTAGAGGCACATCCAGGTGTTTCATATCTTATGAAAAGCTAACAGAAATGGGGCCATCTTAAACTCTGATGGATATTATTTTACAGGTCTGGTCCTATCACAGGGGACAAAATGAGTTTTAAAATCAATCAGATTATATTGTTTGATGGAAGACATTCAAAACCCTTCCTGTTATATATGGTCGGATGAGCAGAGACAATTGGAGATAGACAGTCTCACAAATAGCCTTGTCCTATGCCATATAGAGTTTTATAGGTTGCAACCTGAATCACACCTGGAAACCCGTTGAAAGCCAGTGAACTTCAAGCTTTTTCAAGAGTACCCCTGTGTGGAACACTTTACAGTAATCCAAATGAGGAGTGATTAAGCATAAGGCATCATGTGCAAGATCCCCAGTTCAGAAAGGTGCATAAGATAACTTGAGTGAGGTCTCACTAGACACAGTTGCCACCTCTCTTCCAATAGGAGTCATGAGTACAGAGGGCCCTCAAGCAACTACCCACCAGGCAGAATTAAAGGAACAAAATCTTTGGATTTTAAAACCCATAATCACTCAGTTGTGCTGAGTGATTGAGTGTTGAATGATTTGTCTCCCATTGAGTGCTATTTCACTGAAATTACTAAAGGGTTTACAACTGGTATTAATATAGATGGATTGAATCTGTAGCAGTCAAATAAAGCATAATCTTTGCACTTATTAAAATATTACAAAAGGTATCCTTTTTATCATTTCCACATTAGGAGATATTGTAAGCTTTTAGAAATTGATAGAACTATATTAGCTAAGCTCAGTATGATGAGAACTATAGTCCAACAATATCTGGAGAGCTACAAATCAATCCTTGAAAAAATATGATTAATAATTATGGTTTTTCATTTTTAAAAAGTAATTTTAAAATAGTTTCTTTTTTCTGAGTTTTATCACTGCAATTTTTCTATGTTCTGAAATTTTTTGTTATGTATCTAAAAATCTCATTTTATTTTATTCCTGTCTCATTTTTTCCTGTCTCATAAACTGTTTACAGTTTTTACTAACCTCATTACTAGTTTTTCTTGCTAATATATTACACTTATTTGTATTTCTGACTGTCACTCATTCTCTGATCTGATTCTCTGTGACATTTTTGTTTCTTTATTCTTTATACTATCTTTCAAAAAAAAGCTACAGTATATTCTGCCAGACATCATGGATTGGCACATTAGAAGCAATCCTAGCATAATTTTAGATGCAATCCCAGCATGCCATTTTGTCATGCATAGTTATGTGCCACAACTTTCTAGATACACTGATGATTATATATCTCTCTCTGTGGTGCCATTCCATTTCTATGGCAACATTGCCTCTGTACCATTTTAGCCTAATGAAATTCATAGCACACTAGTGGTAACTGAATACCTTCATTATAGAACTGCCAAACTTTGGATGCTAGCTCTCTATGTCATATGATTTTAATGTTTTCTTTTCTTTTCACATCAATGAAGAAAGTTTCTATTTTTAAAGTGAATTTCTTATTTATTTGTTTGTTTGTTTGTTTGAAACCTTGTTTACATTGCTTCATTCCCTTTTAAGCAGGGAAATTAATATCAAACACGCAATGCACAATTAGATTAGAGAAATAAAATTCTTCTGATAGATGATAATAGACCTATATAGTCAACCTAATAATAGGTTTCTCTTTGTAAGCAATGTATTTTGCTTTGAGAAAAGAGAAGCTTTTGATATTAAGTTACTTTACCAGCAGAAAGATACAATGAAAATATGAAAAAGAACAAACTATTAGTAGTCATTGATGGAAAGATAAGCTCAACTTTCAACAAATTCACAGCATGATAATTTAGAGGGAAATTAATTAATTAATTCAGGGAAGAAATTCAGTATTTTGAAGCATCTCATACATAAATACACATGCACAAATATACACACAGACGTATACTATATGACATATACTAAGTACTTAGAATCAATGCTTTCTTGCTCTTGAGTGTGAAAAATAGGCATGGAAAAAGTCATGAATTGCCATAACTCAAGACAAGGAAAAATACAGCTTCCTATAGAGCTTTTCTTCACATGATACAGTGATGGTAATCTGTAGCTGAGAGTTAGAAATCAAATGCAATGCCAGAGTTCGCAACTAGTCAGTAAGTCATACCGACATTTGGATAATGAGTAATGCACAATATCTTATGGAAGTATTATTTTAAAAGAACGAATCCTCCTCAAAGCTACATCACCCCCAGCTGCAAAAAAAAAAAAAAATTAGCAAAAACCATTATCTTCCCTGATGATTGTGAAAGAGAAGATAATGTATTCTTGCTATTGGGATATGAATGAGGGCTAAATAATTGTTGTGGAAATACAGCCTTTGTGACTTTTAAAATTGTTATTTTCCACATTTGAGGAATGAACATTTGTTTTCTGCTTCTGTGACAATGCTTTCACAGCTAAATCACATTTTCAAGGTCTTTTTTTAATAGATCACAATTTCCTTACTTAAGGCTTATCTTCTTGTTCCTAACACTTTACTGCCCTACAAGGCTTCTAAGGACAGATAATATCATTGAAATGCTTAGGAAAGCTTAGAAAAACCATGATGTAGTAGGAAAGCACAGCTACGTTAACTAAAAAATTAAAATCTTTACATTAGAAGTTGATATTCCTGACTATTTGGTCGCTAAGGTTTGACACTGACTCTGTTGTGTCCGGGGGAGGGCATTCGCAAGCACGGGAAATGCCCGCGCAGGGATTGGCAGGCTGCCATCCCTGCGCGGGTACTTAAGGGACAGCGCGGCCACCGAGCACCATTCCTCTAACTGACCACCAGCACTAATAAAGCCTTCAAGCAGAGTGTGTCTCCGTCTCGTTCCTGGTTACCCACGATCTAACAGACTCCTTAGTAGCTTTTTTTTTTTACTGGAAAAATACTTTCCAGACTCACTTATTGCTGGTGAATAGAAAATTCAAATTCACCCCCACCAAGAGTTTGCAATTAAGTTGTTTTATTTTCTTTATTATATATTTGCTTACTAACAGAATGTAACCATGCTAAACATTTAAACACTCTTAAAATTACCCTTTTCTTCCTCTTTATTTTTTTCCTCTGTCTCTCACTTCTCCTGGCTGTGGCTGTGAAAATGCTCTTCACTACATATCTAAAGTGGCACCTTCAAAGTAATTTCCTTGGGAAATAAAGGTTTTAGAAATACTGACTCAGCTACAAACAAGGGATTTTGGCTTGGCCATGAATTTCATGCCCATTAAAACAACCAGCCTTCCAAAGCCGGAAAATTGCTGAGCTATAATTTTCTGGCTGTCTTGTTCATAGTACAACTTTCCTAAAGATTAACAACCCGTTCCAACTCTGAGCTAAGTGAAGCTATGCTTTTCACAAAAACCTTCACTAATTTACAAATAATAGATATTGAGCTAGTGATATATAGTCAGTCAGACATTACCCCAATAAAGTACATGAGGGAGAAAACCTGAATACTCAGGCTTGTTTCTAATGGAATTTCTGAGAAACTATATGAGAACTCTATATAAATATCCCAATGTTGGCGATGACAATAACAGTAGGGATAAATACAGAACATTTGTAAAGGAAAGTTAATGCTACTAGTATGTTTTTCTCTCTTTGATAGTGGGAAAATGAAATTTGTCTGTATATTTGTAAATGTATCATTAATTTATTTTAAACTCTAAAAATTAATGTAACTTTATTGGAACAAGAATGCATGTTAGCCTTTTTATAATGACCAAAGGTAAAACAGAATATATGCCTTATTAAAGTAATCCCAGCATTAGAGAACTTCCAAATTCAGTATCTTCCACATAAATTAAACTGACCTCTGATGTTCTTCTCTTTACACTTGAATGTCTCAATTTGCCTTTTAAAAAGGAAATCTGATAGAATATTTTGTTTCTGATAAATATAGAAATATTTGGTTTTCACTTTCCTACATGTTACAAAGTAACATTCCGTGACATTACTGCCTTATGTGATACTGGAGGGAGAAGCATAAACACAAATAGATTTCTTTAATGTTGGGAAAACCCATGACAAGATCTCTGGAGATGTAATGGCAGAATTGGCAATATGAAACTTGGTTAGCAAAGCTTATTAGGCAGATGATATCATGCATGGTAAACAGTGATCTAGCTGAGATAAAGAAGGCTCAATTTTTTCATTGCAATAATTAGAAAGGAAAGAGCCTCAGAGAAACAGAAGAAGAGCAAAATATTTCATCACAGCTTGGGAGCCAGTTTATGTGATGATATGAATCCAAGACAGGTCAAAGTACAAAGCATGAATGAAAGGCTATAAAATGAAAAGTCAGAATTTTAAATCCATTTCATGTCACACTTCAGGAACTAATTAATTTATGATTTATATCAAAAGCGAATATTTTATTTGATCAGTATCAAATCAGAATTAATTTGCTTTGGATTAGAAGACTGTAAGGTTCCTTCTAGCCCTAGGGCTGTATGATTCTATCTGTAAGATAGCAATAGCAGTAGCACTTAAACTTATTTACCACTTCCTAGTGTTTCACAGCTCACTCTAGGCAGTTTACAGAGTCAGCATATTGCCCCCAACAATCTGGGTTCTCATTTTAACAATCTTGGAAGGATGGAAGGCTGAGTCAACCTTGAGCTGATGATAATCAAACTTCCGGCAGTCAGGAGAATTAGTCTGCAATACTGCATTCTAACCACTATGGTACCACGGCTCCTTTACAAAGTGTGTTGTAGCAACATACTTGCTTCATATTGTAACAAAAAAGCAATTGTGTTGCATGGCTTCTTTTAGAGCTTTTTATTTGGTTGCCTTCTTGGGCATATGAATGTTAAGTGCTTCATTTAAGTGGAAGGCCTCTATAAGCATTAATTTGATTAGAATCATGCATATATGAACACAGGAGACCTTAAATGTGCCTTGAAGTAGCTGCATAGACTTGTAACCTATTTGAATAAATGACTTCTTTAACTATTCAAAGACTGATGGTTCAAATAGTCTTTCAGATGCTTACAAGGTCTTTTTACTGCACTGAAGTCATACTGATGGGTTTTGCATAGTGTTTGGTATATCATTGTGAAAAAGTAATAATAGATTTGATCTGATGCAACAGCATAGTCTCAGAATTTGCTAAGACAGCTCTTGGAGCTATCCTGGGTCTTGTAAACATTAAATATGAGCTGCAGTATTCCTCATATTTGGTTCTAGGTTTATGATAATATAACCTATAACGAATACTTTGAGAAGAATGCATCCATTCTTATCCTACAATTCTTCCATGTTAATTTGTATAGTTTTTTTTTAATCAGGTTAAATTTTATTTCATATTAGCACCGTATTTTGCCTAATCAAATGTGTGAGTCTTACAATACAGAAAGCAGAAAGTTTCTTCTGTGAATTACTGGTAGTTAGAAATAAAAGCATGTAGTTCCTTGATTTATATACACCACTACTGTTTGTTCTCTATTTTTGAATTTTGCTCATTATTTTTTATTGAAATTTTTATTAATTGATAGTTTGGAATTTGGTCTGGCTCTCCTGTGGAATAATTAGAATTCTCTTTCATTCTAGTACATTCAATATATTTGTGCAATATGGACTTTTTTGTTTCATATACCTGATGTAGTGCCTATATTTCATTCAGAGAGTACTATTTTTAATTTATGATTATTGTTTCTTTGATTCTCATTACTTTTATTCTTTGTAATAATATATTATTTTAGTCATAGATCTGCTGATTAAAAATTTATCAAAGTTCATATATTTGGCTTTTTCTTCCTCTTTCTTCAGAATCATTTTCCAAATAGCACATACAGCCTTACTGATAAATTTAAATTTTTGTAATTACAATCCGTCCCAATTTTTCAAATTTACCATGAGTTTTTGTATTCAGCTTGAGTTCATAGGAAAAAGGCAAGATATAAATACTGCAAACAATAGAGATAATAATTCCTTAAGCATTCAAGCTTCTAGTTTTCTTACACTATGACTGATTAAGGAGTTAAAATAATCTACCCTTCTATTAATGTTTATTACACATGTAGAACGTGTAATAAGACTGCAGCTTTTGACTCTCCTTCCAACATGTTCACTGTATAACCCACATTTATAATAATATTAAAGTATTTAAATATGATGTTATAATGTTTATATACCACTAAAATATGTGAAACCCTTAATTGACTAAAATTGGACGGTATATTGAAATACAGACCGTGTGGTACAAGGAAAGATGCTCTTTTCCCACCTCCCTCTGGCTACTCTTCTCAATTTTCTTGTGGTAAGGCCTGAAAGGTGACTGACGATTGGCTGCCCTAGAGCTAATATTGAAAATTGAAATAGATGCTTTGGATGCCTATTGGTGAGATAGGGCTGTCTGGCAATGCTGGCAATAATTAGCTAAGTCCTTTTCCTTCCTGGAGGGAAGAGTGCTTGGGGACATAC
>JANHFO010007234.1:25211-41631 GCA_032468095.1 Pareas carinatus
AAATCACCGTCCTTATTCAGCAATCCATTATAACTAATCGTTTCCTGTTCCTTCTCTGTATTTATATTCTCTATTGCGTGTCTAGGCACTGTCCATATTGGTATTTTACCCTTCAATCTATGTTGATATTTCTTCCAGACAATCCATTTCTCAATATATGACTCTTAAAATCAGTACTCTCTGAATGGTTTTCAAATGTTTGCATATTATCTCCAACAATTTTCTAATTTTACTGATCTTGGAAGAATGGAAGGCTGAGTCAACCTTAAGCTGGTCAGAATCGAACTGCTGGCAGTGAGCAGAGTCAGCCTGCAATACTGCATTCTAACCACTATGTCACCATGGTTCTAGAAGAGTTTTTGAATATTTGATCAAAGATTTGAAGAAAAACAAACACATGATCTGTCTCACTGCCCTGCTTATTTCTGCTCCAAATTTAGAACTAAATACAGACCACTGAGCTGGCAATGTTTTTACAGACCTTATTTTTCAAGCATTTTTTTTTTCATTTGACATATGAATAACATTGCACCAAACAATGTCCTGTAACTGTTCCTCTATTTGTCATTAAATTTTATAAAGGGGAATTTCATTGAAATTCTTATGAGTGGAAGTGTTCCTGAATCAAATTAGTTATGAGGAAAGTAGGATATGTGAATGAATGTACTGGCTTCGTTGTACAGACATCTTTTCAGTAGATTACAAAGGAAAATTTCACTATTCAGATAGCATGCTAGAACAAAACATAATTAAAAAAACTTCTTTTGAAGAGGAATAAAACCTCTGACAAATTGCAAAGCAATTTTTGACACAGCGTTATTCTGAAATCAAGGAAATATCTGATTCTCTTTGTTAGGAATCCATTTGAACTGTCAGTCTACTTCCAGGGATTCTAAGATTTATATATTCGAAATAGAAAGTTGTTTTTCAGAAATTTGGGACTACATGCTGATCTTTTTCCTACTTCTGTCTATCCCAAGATAAGTACAGAAGACAAATTCATATTTGCTTGTACATTTTATGGTAGCTGTCTGACTTTTCCAAAAGAAATACTTTATTCAAAATGTCTTTGTTTGTTGCATTTTTGTAGGATTTTGAGTGTTGGGTACATTGTTTTCAAACAGAACACTGAGACTTCAACACCAATTTTCACAGTTATTATAATATTGCTATATTGTTGACTAAGTCAGCATCTCTTTGCTAAAGGTGTTTTTATTACTAAGGTGTTACACCGTGTTCTCAATTCTTCCAAGGAATTTTTCACTTAAATAAATTGTTCCTAATAGATATCAATCATGATCATGACTGTGGTAGCAAATGCAGATAAGAATACTAATAATTGAAATACATTGTCTTGTGGAGATAATGCTGTGCCAAATATTTGTTACAGGTAGATAATATTTCTTTGCAATTTGGAGTGTTTTATGATTCTTATTAAGTCTGTATAAATGCCAAAACACTAACGGTGTGCAGCTATCAAACCTGCAGATTTTTACAAGCATAATTACAATTCAGGAATTTATGACCACTATATCTCACTCTACTATCAAAATGTAAAAGTGAAACACAACCAGTAAACAAGTCTCTGGCAATTTAATACATAGCAGCCTGCCATATAAATTAGTAACATGGATCTTAAAATAGGCAACATTCTGGATTTACTATCAGTCTTTTATAAAGTCTAGTAACTAAAACATTGAGTGATAGGAAATTGCATAAAACAAGAACATGGCTTTCACCTATCCTGACCTAGATTTTTTCCCTAAAATGATTCATGATGCTAGTAATCCAGCACAGTTTTAAGAATGTCTTGAAACTTTATAGTTCTTTGAAATGAAAATGCACAGGATGACTACATAGATTAGAAACAACAGTGTGTTTTCAGTGAAATAGGCTGCCGTTAAAGTATCTGTAATTTTAAGATGGTGTATGAATTTTAGTAGGAAAGATGGTCCTAAGACGAAGTGGTCTCGTTGAAAATAAGATCCAGAGAAAACCATCAGATTAATCTGACAATGGAAACCCAAATACTAGAACATGCTAACAGACACTTAGCAAATGGTTCATGATTGTAGTTCTTCATTCTGCTTCTGCTTAGACTGCAGCTAAACTGTATTTCATAGTTTATTTGCTGCACATTGATCTTTGCGTACTATTAGGTCAACCCAACCCAAACCATGTCGGCTGGGGAATTCTGGGAGTTGAAGTCCACCTTCCTTAAAGTTGCTGGGGCTGGGAAACCTTGTATTAGGTTCTCCCACTTCCACAAATAGTGAGAAATTCTTTAGGTAGAGCTTAATTTGAGTAAAATGAAATTAATAAAGGAAACTTATATTAAGCTGGAAATATCTACTAACTTAATGTTGAATTCAATTTTTATTCTTTCAAGTTCTGTTTATATTTCTTAGCTATTTTTTTAAGTTTGCAAACATTTTGAAAATGCACATGATTTTTAAAATATCTCCAATACTATAATGAACAATTGTATATATTTTGCTCATTTTGCTGTATCTTTGATACATCCATTTTTTGTGAAATTTGTTTCAAATGCCAAGCTATAATACAAAGTTTTTGTATATTGGTACATTCATTTTTAGATGTATGTCCAGAAACTAAAAATGAGGTAAATTCACAGCAATATGGGCAATTTTTGAACCACAATTTATGCTTATAGTGTTGTTGTGTTAATTGTTTATTTACAAGTGTGAAAGTGTAACACAGTGAAGGCAATATTTCTTAAAGGAATCACTGAGTTCTTCATAATATAATAAACTCTTAGTTTAATGGACTTTGGAAACAGCAGCTAAACTGTTTGCTTAGGCTGTACCCAAACCAGGATTTCGTCGATTAAATCAATATTTTACTGCAAATTATGCCATTCAGGTCAATGTATGAGAAAAAATAAACAAATAAATAGATATACTTCATAAAAGTAGTGCAAATGATGTCATAAATTCAGAATTAGTGGACATTTGATTGAAGGGACATCTTGTCCTCCCAAATGCCCATTAAATTAAATTCTATTGTATTTTCAACATATGCTGCAATATTACAAAATCTTAAATTCAATTAAACTCAACTTGTCTTTCTCGATTTTCTGTATTCCCAATTTCCTATTGTTGCTGTTTTCTCTTCTAGCAAAACATAGATTTAAGCCTCTTCAAGTACATTAAAAACATTCTAAAGTATAATTGTTGCAATTTCAAGGTACTTTTAGTACTGATGGGAATGATACATCAAAGACCTAAGAAAGATTCTACACCTTTAAAGGATTACCCAATTACTTTGCTCATGTTCTTAACCACAGATTAGTCTGTAAGGGTTGTGATTAGATTTTAATCTAGTGCTTTGAACTAGTCATTCCTCATTATTGAGAAAAGCAACTGCAGTCTTTTCCTGCCCTTGTCTGCCCTATCATATAATCAAGAAGCTGAAGAGGAGCTAAAGTGTTAATTTTGTTCTTCTATTCTATATTTTCATTAGTCATTTCTGCCTTGATTTATTTTTGTTTCTAAACCAATGTCAAATATAGAACTGAAGTCATTTTTATTTGATCCTAAGTAGACAAACTGGCAATAATACAATTTTAAATCATTAGAAAAGTAGAACTGGATGCACAGTCTTTTTCTTGAAAATCTTTAGTGATGGAAACCTGACAACTTCAAGAGGCAATCTGTTCCATTGGTTAATAGCTCTCATTGTCAGGGAATTTCTCTTTAGTTTAAATCTGTAAAGCTTTTACAATTTGTTATTGTCTTATTCCAAGGAGAATAACTCTATTGCCTCTATCATGTTACATGATTTTATGTATTAGAATATTGCTAGTTTTGTTGCAAATGGGGTGAGCTAAAATAAAGTTAAAATTTATCCTCATAAAAACTTAAAAGCTGTGATTCGACATTCTGGGGATGAACGTGGTACAGAAGAAAATGGCAGATTTCAAAAAAGGAAATACCTCTGGAAATTCAGAGAGAAGCACTCTGTCAGAAATAACTGATGCGATTGAAGTATAACAAGCCAGCATTTTTTTTTAAAAAAAGGATAAAATTGGGAAGAAGAAACGGACTTTAAATTTAAAAAGGGAGGTTTAAAAATTCATGATTGAAATTTGATGACTTAGAGTAAAGAGAGTAAACAGAAGAAGAATGGAAGAGAGAATAATAGACTCTGAACAACCTTTGTTGAATCCTTGTTACTCCTTTGAACAATTGATTAAGTGACAGGAAGAAGAAATGCCGGTGTTGCTGGATAGAGTTTGCTGACTACTAATCTCTCTGGAAACGGAAAAGGAAACTTTGAAAATAAAACTGACATTAAATATTAACAGAAGTATGAAAAAGTTAAGGAGGAAAAGGAAGAGTCAAAGATTGGTAAAAAAAAGAAAAAGGGAAAGATATGTTAAGGTGCAGAAAAACAGGATGGCTGAAAAGTTCTTTCAAAAAAAGTGAAAAGAAAATGGCTGACAAGAAACACAAACCCCCAAAAATGCAAATACAGAGCGAGTGGGGTGGAGAGTAAAGTGGGGAAAAACCGTAAAGTGAAATACATGATTGAGAAGGGAAATCAAAGGAAAGGAATGGAAAAGAATAAGTGCAATGGAAATGTTAAGAGAAAAGTAAGGAAAGAGAATCTGCGAAGGAGGGAAGCATATGTGAAGGGCTTATTTACCTAGAAGGAAATAGGTTAAAGGTAAAGTAATGGTAAATAAAATCACAGGGTAAGATAAGGATTAAAGAAGATTTTGATAACTGATTCTAATAGAAGGTATCTAGGTAAAACCAACAGGGAAGAAATTGTTTTAAAGTTGTTCTCTTTCTTTAAGTTTTTATAGGTGATTTTAGGACGACCTAAAGTGTTAAAATTAAAAATTTATTTTTAAAAGGAAAAATAAAAGGAGCAAGGTGGTTGAAAGATTGCTTGTGAGGGAACAAAAATGGGAAAAATTAATGAAATATGGAATGTGATGTATTATAGGAATTTTGGGTTATGTAAAATATATATATATATTTTTGGGTGAAGGTAATTTGGAATTATAAAGATGGGGTGAAATAAGCCTAAATATGTTGCAATGAATGGATTGATGTTAGATCTGAAGTAGATAGAGAAATCTCATGGAGATAAGTTAGTTTAAGAATTAAGAATTATTCCCTCCTCCACAAAATGAAATGAAAAATAACAACAATAATAAAAACTTACATAAAACATACAGTAAGATATTGAAGAAAAGTAGGAGAAGAGAAGAAGAAGGGAAGAAAGAAGAAGAAGGGGAAAGAAGTAGGAAGAAGATAAGAGGAAATTAAAAAGAAAGAAGAGGAAGAAAGAAGAAACAAAATGAAATGAAAAAGGGAAAGAAGGATGAGAAAGGTGGAAGAAAGAAGGGAGAGAAGAAAGAGGGAAGATTTAAGAAGAAGGAAAAGGAAGTAAGAAGAAGGTAGGAGGAAGTTTGAAAGAAGGAAAAGGAAGAAAGAGAAAAGGGAAAAGAAAATAGAATGAAAAAAGAGAAAGAAGGATGAGGAAGGTGGAAGAAAGAAGGGAGAGAAGAGAGAGGGAAGGCACTGAAAGGGAGAATAAGAAGGAAGGTCAAGATGTAGTGGAAGAGAAGAAAATGGATTGACAAAAGGAAAAACAGAGAGTTATAACAATGTGCAAAAAATATGAAATAGAAAATCTTAGCTGAATAAGTTATGATTATGATGCATGTGAGGGAATTTTCTGATTGGATCCTGTTGAGATAGAGTTCATGAAGGATCAGATTTACATGATAATATTTCTAATTGACTCATGGTGAATGTGAGTTGAGGCACAGAAAAAGAAATAAAGATTTATAACAATGTTTGAAAAGAATGATGTAGAAGATATTAGATTTAAAAGTCATGATTATGTTGTAAGTGGAGGAGCTTTTTGATTGGATTCTGTCTTTATCTCTGACTGTGATGAATGTAAGCTGGAATATATTTGCTAGTTTGTCTGTCCTTACATTTCTATTCGTGTTCAAAACTAATAAAATTCTTTTTTTAAAAAAGAATATTGCTATGATGTCTCTCTTTAACCTACTCTTCTTTAAGCTAAACATACAAAGTTCCTTTAGTAGTTGTTTAAAGGATTTTGTTTCAAGTCACTTTCCATCTTCATTGTTCTTCTTATATATAAAGAAATGACTGCTGAACTTCTTTATAGCAATTACAAACGACCAATAAATATAGAAAAGTTTTTCTGCTTCTACTTCGGTTGTTTATTATTTTCCCATTGTCAAGTTTATTCGCTCATCAGATTTTAAAAGCAAAGATTGAACAGAAAATATTGACTAAACTGTAAACTCACAAATGATTGTAGACTGAATTTCTAGAGCCAGATTTTAGGACACTATTTTAAGGAATGATGTTTTCTGGATTCAGTTCTATGGCTTTTTAGATCATGTTAATGCTATAGTTAAATGAAAACTAGGTGAACAATCTTTAGAGGATATTTTTCAGAAAAACAATAGCAAATAGCAACAATGAATTTCTTCTTCCTCTTACATGATGAAAATAATATTGTAATAAGAAAAAGATAGATTCATAAGACTTTTTTTCTTTATGAATCTTGCTTTCAGAAAATAAGAAGAATTTCCAAAGGGTTGTTAGAAAAAATTGTGGGCTCATAGACCTCAAGCTACAAAATGCACATGTTAAATAACAATTTAGTGTCTTTCTAGGTTCTTAAATTGAAGAAGAATGGTTCCTCTTTCCTATATTCTTTGATGTAAATAACTGAATTATAAGGATAAAGGCAAGCTTAATAAATACTTATTAAGATCACACATGGAA
Source organism: Pareas carinatus (assembly GCA_032468095.1). Lineage (NCBI taxonomy): Eukaryota > Metazoa > Chordata > Lepidosauria > Squamata > Pareidae > Pareas > Pareas carinatus. The sequence goes on from JANHFO010007234.1 coordinate 32,018, forward strand.
TACTGTATCCAATTTTGGTTCCCACATTACAAAAAAGATGTTGAGACTTTGGAAAAAGTGCACAAAAGATCAACTAAGATGATTAAGGACCTGTAGACAAAAACATATGAAGAATGGTTGCAAGAATTGGGTATGGCTGGTCTAGAGAAAGGAAGGACTAGGGGTGACATGATAGCAGTATTCCAGTATCTTTGAGAGTTATCAAAAAGAAGAGGAGATCAACTTATTTTCCAAAGCACTTGAAGGCAAGACAAGAAACAATGAATGGAAACTACTCAAGGAGAGAAGCAACCTAAAATTAAGGAGAAACTTCCTAACAGTGAGCTACGAGGATAAAGAACAGCCAGTGCTGCTTATGCCTATACTTAATATAGTATAGGTGCGGCAGGGGCAGGGCTAGACCAGTGGACCACCCAGATTTTCCCATGGACCACCAGTCGTCCACAGACAATGGATTGGCAACCTCTGGTCTAGGACATGAGGGACTATCTGGAGAGTTTCAGAGTCATTTAGAATCCAATTGAGCTCAATGTTTTGCCTTCTTGTCATCATCATCAGCTTTCACATAATGTTCTGTGCTTTGGTTTTGATTTAACAAATTGCTTGAATTTAACAAATTGCATAAATTATTAAATTTAGAGAACTTTATTTAATTATCAAATAGGTGGAAACATAATTCTTAACAGTTTTTAAATTTCATTACATTCAGATGTAGGTTAAAATGTAGATTTTATTTAGATACACCTTAGCATTGCTGAATAGATTTGTGCACCCAATTTGGCAGCACAGCTTGCCTCATGGTGAAATCACATAGGTTGCTATGAAGCATTTGATGCACTTCAATGTAGCACAACTGATAGCCCTAACTCAATTATATAAATTATATAAATTATATAAATTCTATTCTCATGTCTCGGAATTAATGACATTGATATTCCACATATATATATAGAAAAAGAATGAATAGAACAGAGAATAGCAACTAAACATAGATGAATAAATGAGCAATGACCTTCCCATATAGCCAACAAAATGCCTTTTATATTGCATTACACATTGCAACATGTTTTTGCTTAGTAGAAACAGTTACTAAATGAAATCTCGAATGACATTAAAACTGAAATTGTTAAACTGAATCACCATGTGATTGAAAATATACTAAATACTAAAATATGTTTACTGTCTTTATGGAAATTAGCTTTCTTTTTAATATTAAATGTGTATGCGGAATCCTAATGCTTTCATGCAAATGACAAAAAAAAGGGTCGCATCACTGCAAGAAAACTTATTTTTCCTTTTGTATGTATTTGCAAAACACATACAAAAAAGGTGGAACTCATGTTGCAATTGCATTATATTGTTTATATAATTTGGTTCATTTGACCTTCCCTACCAGTACCATAGATTCTTTCATAAGCTTTGGAACATTTTGTGCATCCTTCTTGAATTTGCTCTTTTCTCAGTGCCAATAAAAGTAAATCTTTGGGTTAAACTTGAGAGATCTATAGACATAGCCATAAAGTTTCTTCACAGCAAGATAAAAAAAACAGAATAAAGAAAATTGTTTTCAATTCCTTATCCTAAACTACAGCTTTGGCTTTCCTGTGGTCTCATTTTCAAACATTAACTAGACCAATTATATATAGTTTTATAACTCATGAATCAGTTTGATGTTGCTATGTCACAAGAGTTAATATGCTGTCTTAAATGAATGAAAACAAATAAATGTAACATTACCTAGCTTCTTTTACTTATGATGTCTTCAGTTTTATGCATGGAAAGAAATTTAAATTGAATTCCTCAGGATCAGATTGTAAAGTGGAGTTCCGAGACAATGGTGTAGAAATACGGATGTATAGTCCTATGATTTAGCTGCTATGTTAACCTTTAAAGTATAACACCCACTATTCCTACAACTAAATGTTCTTTGTAATACCAGCTGAAGAATACTTGCATTCATTATTAGATTCAAGTAATGCTATGTTTGTACAATATACATATGCTATGAGAGTTGATATTTGGTAATTGTGATGACATCCATGCCTACCGACTCACTCTATTCCCAAGGTATAAGTATAATATGACTCAAATGCCACAACCTGGTCAAAAAGACTGATCAGCATTTCCATTATTCATATTGTATCTATAAGTACTGGAGGTGCAACTGTTCTAAATATGACATGCACAATTATACAAGCCATTAAGACCATGACAGTAACTTAACATTTTGATATGAGATTATATTGCACAATCAATCTTTAAAATTTACATTGATATTGTCTAAAGAAGCAAGTTTCCTTTATTATTCTTAGGGCAAGCATTTATTATGAACATATTCAAACTCTGAACACTCCTACCCCAAAATAATTTCCAAATAAGTATGAAAAGGAACAATAATTATTTTCAGTGAACCTGTCTTTCATAAATATCTACGGATATTTAATAGGTATGTCTTATCCTAATTCATGCAAATGAAATTGGAATGGAATTTTTTTTTAGAAAAGAGGGTGTTAGAATTTAGTGTGCATATTTTCTCCCAAGAAATTAGAAACCAATAGTCATAAAAATAGGTATATGTTATTGTCAGTGGTCCGTAAGTTATATAGCTTGTCCTTAGACAGCATATCTTCTATTTCAGTTGAAGCAATGATTTTTTTTCTATACAGTGAAATAAATGCAACAATATAAACCAGGCTTCTCATGGGGAAAATGAGCTGCTTTATTTTATAATATTGCTTCTTAAAAAAAAAACTTCAATTTTTTTTTGAGATGATATAAGAAGCTTTTGCTTCTTCCTTTAATGGAACTGTTTCAAAGGCAAACGGTGAGCAACTGAATTGTAACTCAGTAAGATACATTGACACACTCTCATTTCAGAAATGAATGGAGAATCTAGACAATGAAGCAATTCAAAATGTGTGCTTAAAATGTGCCTTCACATTTACACGATAATTTTACAGTGATACTTAAAAGTTTTACAAATGTCTGTTTCAAATGACAGGAAAAAGTAAGACTTGAAAAATATTTTTCAGTTTTGCACCTAATATGGTTTAAAACAACAACTGCATTGCATAGTTGTGAAAATACTGTAAGTTGCTTAAGAAATTATTTTATAGACTGGATTGTTCCCTTGGATGTTTTTCCATCAATATCTTATATTCACCTATAGATTGTTTCCACCCAACTTGAAAATGAGCATGTGGAATATCTATGTATTTCTTCCCTCCCCCCTCTGCTCTACTATTAGGATAGCTTCCATCTATATTCTGTGTAAGTACTTAATACATTGAAACCCTTGCTAAAGTGAACTATTGTAGTTACTATGAACTGTAGGATGCATCCACATTTCTGCACCATGAAAAGAATTTGCATAATTTTGTAGGACTAATCTTCTCTGAGTAAAAATATTCCTTATGTTGTTGAAAGTCTTGATATTCCTTCTTCTGGAGATCTTTAGGATAATGGAACTTCAATTTAAAATAAACAGTTGATTAAAATTAAAAGCATAAAACTGTAATGTTAGAAATATTGAGGAGAAAATAAATAATAAGTCATGGATTAAAATACATTAAATTAATTTTAATTAAATTTGCATATATGTTTATGTGTGGTCTCTCTCTCTCTCTCTCTCTCATCTTATCATCTTTGTCCTTGATTTGTACAGATTTGTATCATTATCACATTTAAAGAAACCATCATTACTATATTTTGTGTCCCATTGAACATTTTAATCTTATTCCTAAATGAAGAATTCTACCAATCCAGACCGACATAGATTTGAAGAGAACCCAAGCAATGGAAAGATGTCTGATTTTGTCCAAGCCATATCTATGTGTTCTTTGTTCCTTCCCATCAAAGGCTATGACCAGGAAAAGATATAATTCTGTATGTGAACAATTGGTGTTAAAGGGAACAACTTAGATTCTTCAGCCACAAAATATTTTTCTGTATGGAGAGAACTCCTTGGAAAAGGTGGTGTATGTCTCATGAAAACTGAATATTTAGAATGGGCTTTTAAAACCATTATTATCGACTCCAAATTGAACCATATGGAAAAGGAGAAAAGTGAAAAAAGTATTAAAGTATTTAAAAAAGTATTTGGACAAAAACTGGGAAAGATATAAAGGGAGAAGAGATACACAGCAATGAATACATAATTTGAGGAAAGAATGTATTAAACTATGGTCCAAGATTTGCAATGTCTGTATACCTGCTTTGACTGGGGAATAAATCTGAAGCATTAATGCAGGAAGGAAAAATACAAGTAGTTCTTATTTAACAACCACAATTGGAACTGGTGACTTAGTTGATAAGTGATGCAATTGCTAAGTGGAAAATCAAGCAAATACCAGTGTGCTTACAAATTTATTTCACCTTTTCTTTTTCCAAATTCCACAACCTTCAGATTGCTTACTTGGCGCTGGGATAATCAGCCAGAAAGGAATTAAGTTTTCAATTTACAATCATTGGAAAGGAAGGGATTACAAGAGAGCAAGTAGGTGTACAATGATAAATGTGATCAAATAAATATACTAGTGCTCTTTATATGCCTACTGTGCTGGTGGTTTTAAGCCTGAGCTACTAAGGAGACAAGCAAAAGACAGAAGTCTGAAAGTAATTAAAGTCTTATCAGTTACAGGCTGCAGCTGCATGGTGGTTAATTAAAATCACAGATAACACACCATCAATTTATGGTTAGCATCTTTCAGGAAGCACTGTTCTGTTGACTAAACCATTTTAAAAAATGACTGCTTGTTTAATCTTTGCCTGGGGAAAAATAAAAAAAGTGGTTGGACACAAGGCAAATGTACTATCTGACTAATGGTGAACATGTGACTGGGAGATTTACATTGCAAAGAATGAAAATGTAGCCATTGGTCACAAAGTTACTTTTTCATCATTGTTGTAACTTTGGCAGCTGCCTATGGTTGTCTTTAGTGAGATATACCAGATGCTCATCTAGGTGGAAAGAAGTGATAAGGTCTTAATTCAACTTACTGTGTTGCTTTAGCATATTTATGACTTGGATGAATATTAGAAAATATTATAAATAAGTTTTCAGGTTACTCAAAGACAGCTAACCTCCTAAAAGTCAGTTAGATTCAAGGGCAACTTTGGAAGTTTAAATAACATGCAGCAACCATCAAGATTAATTGCATCAAGCGCAAATAAAATGCTTTATTTCAGTAAAAATATCAAAGGTTTGAAAATTGCATCAAAGACAACTTATGGAAAAGCAGTATCTGAAAAAAAAGATCCGTTATCAAAGTGATGCGGCTAGTTCTGGCCACTGCATTTTAGGACATTGATAAACTTAAATGTATCCAAAGGACAGCAACCAAAATGATAATAGCATGAAAGGAACAGCTTACGAGGACAATTTGTAGATGTTAGATATGTTTAGCCTGAATAAGAACAAGCTCACAGAACACCATAATAGTAGTCTTCATGTGCAAGTCAGGGAAGGTTTGTTTAGCATTGTTCCAGAAGACAAGAAACAATAGTTTAAAGTACAAAGTTTAAAAAAAGATCAGGGAACCATTTTCTAATATGGTAATAAGAACTAATGAAACAGACTGCCTCGGAAAGTGATGTATTTTTATTTTTGGAAGTGTTTAAACAGAATCTGGTTAACCATCTGTTGAAGATACTGTAATAATGGATTCTTGTGGTAGACAAAGTATATTAAATGATTTTGAAGATCTTCAATCCTAACAGCCTATGATTCGATGAATATATTAGAATATATTAGGTAACTGAAGAAGGGATAATTTCATGTACCATGTATCTGAATCCAATCTACAAATTTGAGGAGGTTGATTTTACAGTTACTGACTTGCAAACAAGTTATTACATAAAGTATAGATAAGAAGAAGTGAACCTATGGCCTGTTTATGGTAAAACACTTAAACAGGGTCTACAAACACAACTATATATAACAAAGATAATCATAGAAGCAAACAGGGCTGAATTTCAAATACAGACTTTAAGAAGGTTAAAAGATAGTTAAGAGCATAATAGAAGAATTTAAAAAATAAACTTTAGAAAACTTTGCCCTATATTTATTTCAGAACAATACATTAAAAGTATACATCCATTTGTGCATGAATATGTGCTGCAAGTATAACCTATATACATAATTCTTATGGACAAATAACAGAAGTTGTAGTTGAGTAATGCTTTGGTAGCAGAACAAGCCAATTACACCTGGAAAGTCAGGTACTATAAAAGAGAAAATATACAAAACTAAAATAGTGGAAAAGAAATCTGCATGATGAAATGCTTAAGAACAAGGGTTAAAGGATCCAGCACTTCAGCTGTTTCTTAAATGGTTTCAGTACTACTAATTTACAGCCGTCTGTCAGATGTGATTCAGTCATGAGGAACATTTTAATACAAGGGACAACAGAGTTGAAGCCGATCTTTATGCTACTGATGCAGTAACAAGATTTTATTTTCACATTTACTTATTGAGAATAAAGACATTAATGTAATGAACCTCAGTGCTAAGTCTATTTGCAGTGAAATGTCCACTGAGTTTTACTCAAGTAAGTAAGCATGGAAATTATTGTAGTGTTTAGCAGCTACTTTTATGAGAAGCAGAGCTATTGAAATACGAAGTAGACGTATTTCCATAGTATTGAGTTTCATGGACAAGTGAATATTCTGACAAAGTTGTTTCAGACACAGGAGTTTTGCTGCTTAGAGATTATGAGAGTAAATATGAGAGTAGAGCTCATGGCCATTATGTCAAACTTTTGATTACCATTTTTAAACAATTCCATAATAAACAATATAAATACTCAACATGATTTATTGCTACTATTCTATTTTGGGACTGTTAGCTGAATTTCATGTTTATTTTAGGTAGTTAATGGATTTCCAGGAATAGTTCAGTATCTTTTTCTTCCTCCTCATTAAAGATGCTGACTAAACCTAGGAATCCTTTTAGTCACATTTGGATTTCCCTCAGTCTACGTTGGTATAAAATGTCTCGAAGATTGGATCAATATCAGAAAAAGGCAATGGATGACTGGTAGAATATCAAGTGTGGGTGTATATTTAACCTTATGTGAAGAAAATCTTTGCACATACCATGTTTCCCCGAAAATAAGACACTGTCTTATATTAATTTTTGCACCCAAAGATGTGCTAGGTCTTATTTTCAGGGGATGTCTTATTTTTCCACCGAGGCCGCCTTGAATCGGAAGTTCGAGGTCTTATTATTGGGGAGGTCTTATTTTCAGGGGATGCCTTATATTTCAGTGAGAGGCAAAACTGTAACCAGGTCTTATTTTTGGAGGATGTCTTACTTTCGGGGAAACTGGCCAATAGACCTTAAGAAAGTTTTGCCTGATTTGGTCCTGGTTGCTAAGAAGGAAAAGAAAATCAACCTGATAGCTTGAAAACAACACAGGAAAAAAGCTGTATTATTTATATAACACTTGTTCTACATTTAGTAAGTTTAGTAATAACAAAAACTGTCAATATTTATGTTTATTGCTATATTATAATGGTCTATTCACTGAATAGTAGTAATAGTTTCAGTTATTGAGTAGTCATGATACCTCTTATTCTACTTTGATTGATTTAGCTTAATTTTCTGTTTATCTTATTTCCATGTTTTATATTAGATAAGTCTACTGTACTCTGCCTTGATCAAGGTTTACTTGGAGTATTGTTTTCAAACCAGTTTTAAAAATATATTGATAAACAGTACCAAGTCTAGACCAGGGGTCCACAACCACCTGGACTGCGGCCACTACTGAACCATGATCCATTTGGAAGGGGGCCATGGAAGTGGTCCAGTGAGCATCATGTGCATGTGAGTGTACAGCCCATTTGCACAAGCAGCTGACATGTGTGTCCACTGCTTGCACAAATGGAGCTATGCACGCATGCTTGCAGGCCGCTCACGCAAAACCATCCTCTTTCTCCCCTCACCAGTCTGCAAAACTGGAAAGGTTGGGGAACTCTGGACTAGAGATGTGCTGAAAGATGGTGAAAGGTCTTTCAAGGAACGGTTGACCTAAGTACTATACTGTACAGACCTAGGTACTATATGTTTAGCTTGCAGAAGAGAAATTGAGAGATCTTCAGATATCTGAAGGATTGTCACATTGTAGAGAATTCAGACATTCTCAGTTGCTATAGAGAGTAAGACTACAACTAATGGGCTGAATCCTCAAAGATGTAGATATAGATTACACCTTATGAAAACCTGCTTGGCAGTAAGAGCTGTAAATCAATGAAATAGGTTATAATATGGAGTGGTTTCTTCCTCTTCATGGGATTTTTCAAATAATAGGCTTTTATTCATTTTTTATTCAATGTGGCTTGGTGAATCTTACAGTGTGTAGGGGATTGAAAAGATGACCTCTTAGGTCCTTTCCAATTCTATGATATAGTACATTGAGTTTATGTGAATAATGATAAAATAACAGTAATGATTAAAATAAAATTTGCAATGCACAATGCAGCATATTCATTCCTTAGAAAGAAAAGAGTCCTCTGTGAATTAAATAAAGCTCATTAGAACTTTAATTTGTAATGATTTTTCTCATATAATAAATCAGGCTTGAGCAAGATACAGTTTCTTGGCAACATATACATCAGCATCTTTCCATTTGGAGAAAAATTTAATACCCTGATAATGCATTTTGGCAGGCGGGGAGGCAGGCCTAAATCTAAGTCATGATTAAAAATTAAAAATTAAAAGTTTGTAATTTTTAATCTTTGAAAAATTAAAATTAAAGGTTAAGGAATGGAAAATCCAAGGTTCTAGTAATTCTTTCTCTTTCTTTCCTTAATCTCTCTCTCACTTTTCTCCAGATGATATACATAACATTCTCTCTCTTTCTCTTTCTCTTTCTCTTTCTCTTTCTCTTACTGTCTGTTACAGTTTAATAGTTATAGAAGCAACAACCCTCTGAGAAGGAGATCTCTAAACTGTTCTTAGTCTTCCCCCCAAATATTCTAGAATTGTTCTCAAATGAGGATTTTAGGACTTTTTTTTAGGCTTTAAAGGTTTTGTTTGTTTTTCTTCTTATTAGTATTCTCTTATTTTAGATATCATGTCACTGGATAGTTTTCTATGCTTTTGTTTGGTTGGAAGGCTGTCCTGTGTTCTTCCTCAGATGAACTCCATTACGCCAATAAATATGTTTATTTATTTATTATTTTAATTTATATACCACCCTTCTCCCGAAGGACTCAGGGTGGTGTACAGCCATGATAAAACACAAATGGAAACAAATAGTAAAAACCCTTAAAAATATTAAATGAATTGGCTGAATTAAAAATTAAAATTACCATTTAAATTGTTTTTAAACCAAATTAAAATCAGAGAGGGGTCAGGACAACCTGGCTTGGGTAAATAGTAAGGTCTTAAGTGCTCAACGGAAGGCACGGAGATCAGTAATAGTTCGTATTTCTGGGGGAAGTTTGTTTCAAAGGGCCAGAGCTGCCACAGAGAAGGCACTCACCCTGGGGGTCGACAGCCGGCATTGTCTGGCTGACGGCACCCTGATGAAGCCCTCTCTGTGCGAGTGTACTGGCCTGTGGGAGATATTAGCTGGTAGTAGGCATTCCTGAAGATATCCTGGTCCCATGCC
>JANHFO010007234.1:45888-61128 GCA_032468095.1 Pareas carinatus
CAGCGATGGAATAAGCTGTCTATATCGCGGCGCCGGCAGCCACAGCCACTCCGTCTTGATCCTAAACTAGCTCAAGGATCAATGGCCCAGATTGTTGGGGGCAATATCCTGACTCTGTGAACTGCTTAGAGAGGGCTCTAAAGCACTAAGTCTAAGTGCTCTTGCTATTGCTAGTTTTGCAATTAAGAAAAAAGAATTACACCTGAGAATAGTTCCAGCGGATCCAGGAAAATATATAAGAAAAAAAGTTCAGTCTTTAACAAGCTTTATGAATTGGAATGAAGATGATTTGGAAGCATAAATTGATAAAGTTTATAGATTCAATACATGATTTGTAAAACTCACTTCTAAATGGAATACAATTATTAATTAATCAATATTCATCAACCACTGACTGATATTACCCTAAATGATAATGCAAGAGCATCACTACATTAAATGATAATGCTTTAGTTTAATGTGATTTGTTTGACATTTTTTAAAGTTCAATAACTTTATTGGACTATTTTTGTTTAAAGAAGATAACTGTGGCATAACTATTGTCAGGTCAGTCATAATTTACAAAGAGAGGCACATGTACAATACCCCTTGGGTAATTACTGTTTTGTTTTTCAGTGGTAGACTGAATTTGCATGCTAGCCCTAAGGCACAAAGTTGTTTCAGTTTATGTATATAACTCATGGAAATACAAGGCCATGGATGGATGGCAGAATTTTACATTGACATTCAAGAAATATTTCGAAAAAAGAATTCAAGTTCAAGTTCTATGATATTTTTTTGAAACAACCCAAAGAACTTAACAAATATAAAGCAACTGGATTTCATTTTCATTTTGAGCATAATAGCACCATAGAAACAGAAACAAGGGACAAGAATGGATGTCTTGTCTGGACTATTTGCACATAAACATTTGTTTAAGTGAAGTTAAAAATTTAAAACATGCTGTATTAGTTTAATAGTATAAGGAATGAAAGAGGTGATGCTTTCAATTGGAAGATGAAAAAATAAAAAGTCAAAAGTTAATAATAATCAAAATATAACCTGGCATATTGCAGTAGTAACAGTGACCATTTTAATATTAAAGCACCAATTAAAAATCAAATTGAAAATATTAAGCTTATTGCTTGTGAGATAACATAGAGATTTTTTTTACTGACTAATGTATTACAACTTCTAAGCCCCTCAGTTCCCAAAGATTCTGAGTGGCTTACATCAATCAATAACAAAGGATTAAAAAGATGATAATCATCAAGGTACACATCAGAACAAACACTAGATAAGCTGCCAGAAAGGTGAAGGCTAATCTTTAATGTCCCCAAATGGTTTCATAAAGAATTCTTTATGATTCTTCAGAAGCCTAGAGGATTGGATGGTCTGGATATCTGATGGCAAGCATATACATATACAATTGTATATTTATTGATTAGCCTTTGGACCATATCAAAGTGCAAAGTTCCAGCAACAAATTATTACTAAAATTTGATAAAAGTAATTTAAAATAGAATTTGATAAAATACAATTTAAAATGGAAGTAGAATAGAATATGATTTAAAATGAAATGGGAATAAAATATAATCTAAAATGTAATTGGAATAGTGTACAATAATTTAAGATATAGATAAAATATGATAAAAATATATTTTGGAGTCACACTTGCAATATACCCAGATCAGTCCCAGATATGCAGATCTCAACTGAATCATTTTGTTGAAGTACTGTGCTATGTTAAATGTTATTTTAGAGTTCTGGCCAGACATAAGGTAAGGTGTTTTGATATGGGGATCCCAAAGGGTTATTTGTTTAGTATATAGACCAAGATACCCGTTTCTCACCCTCTTATACAGACAACAGTCAAATAGGATGTGAGCCAAGTCTTCTACTTCTGCCGCTCTGCAAATTCAGAGACACTCATTGTAGGGTATGGCATGAAATTTCCCATATCTGACCATTGTGTCAAGCTGTTCGAATCTTACTAATCTAAATATCTCCCTGTTTTGGCAGTTGTAACTTCAAATAACTGTCTACTTGAAAAGTATGTTTGTATTTACTCAGCCACTTCAAGTTACCCACCTTACCAAGGACAGCTATATCATTTTGTGCTTCTATATCCTTAATTCATTTTTTTGTTCTCCTATTACGCAAAAGACAGAAGGCCGCAGCTTCTTACAAAGTGTGTTAGTTTGGTGATCCAGGAGATTTGCGAATGTAGTTTTATTTGCTCTAGTAGGCATAACTTGAGCAGTTTGTCAGTTTTCATTTCATTAACCTTGCACCAGTAGTTATAATCTCTAATTTTTGATAATGCATGAATTGTATGAATTCCCAATTCAGCTCTAACTGCTACAACAGATGTTCTTGGATCTACACCCAAAACACATCACAAGTGCTGGGACTATGTTTGTTCTAGGACTGTGGTTGGGTAAAGACCCCAAATTTCTGCTCCATACTGCTGGATCCAAGGTGTCTGCTGGTTAAAGCAAGGCTCCTTGCAGACCCTGGGAGCCTGCTGGTCAAGGCACAGCTCCTGGCTGTCTGACCCTATTGATTGTTAATCAAGTGGTCAACAGATGTTGGGAGCAGTTCCCTCCTCCCAACTACTCAGACATTTAGGAGACCAGCGAGCTTGTTGCACCAGCCCAATGTGTTATAAAAGACTGTGTGAATAACCAGCCTATTGCTGGCTACAATTCTTGTTACTTTATTAATAAACGCTGTTGGATTCACTGAAGTTCTCCAGCCTGTTCCTTTGAGCGATCGGACCCAAGCCCTTCAGATCTAACACATACAAGAGCATAGTGGTAACCTCAGCCCTATAAACCTTAATTAATGGGGCCAGGGACCCTGGGAAACTATAGTTCTTTAGTGTGAGCAATAAATTCAAATGGGCTTTTGCTCTAAATGTACTCGTTGATGATGGCAGGCCCAAAATTCCATCTTGGAAAAAGTTATGTCCAAATATTGCTTCAGTATCAATTTTGGCCCAAATTAACCTTTTATTTTGAGTCACCTCTATCTTTTTGTTGAGTCATCTGTCAGCCATGTTATATGGTCTGAGCGGCCTCGCAATGTCACTCTTACAGGCTGATGATCACTATTGTCACTAAAATGTAATGTGACCTCTGAAAAGAGATCAGCTTTATCTCTGGACACACAAAAGATATCCAGTACACTGCTTGAATTGGCTGAGTGGTATGTATAAAGGTATATGTAATTCTTATCCTTACCTCTCAAAATTGGGAGCTTAAGGAAACTAGGAGCAGGCCAGTTACATTACTTTTGCAGTCTCTCGAGAGCAACTCAGGATGTTTATCAAAGAACTCCCCTGAGATTTCCTTCTTCTGGGCAAGCTTATATAAAGAGAAACCCAGCCTAGTATTCAAATCTCCTAGTAATGCCACTATACAATACAGATATATCTTCTAGGATGACTTCCAAGCCCATCCAGTATTCGGAGTTATATTGCCAGGATGTGCTTGGAGGAATATACACATTTACCATATTTTCAAATTTGACAACTAGGAAGTATGGATACTTATCTTCATTATCCCCCTGCCATTGCAACTCTTGCTTTATAAGAATGCATAGCCCACCAGAGAGTCTCGCTTTGTTCTTTAATATTGGTGTTCCTAGAGAGGACATTCACTTGGGGAAGGAACATTTAACAATATTTCTTTTCCAGATGTTACTGATGAGGGAAACCTCAACCAAATGAAGGTAGTCTCATTTCTAAGACCTAGAGTCATTTATAGCTTTGAAGATGCTGGCCAATATCTTGACTAACTGTAGTCAGTGCAGGTGCCATACAGAACTGGGGTGTTAACTAACTCTTTGCTTCCATTCATGTTAACTAGCTCTATGGAGAGATAAATGTGTGTATTTATGTTTAAATTTGTACACACAGATATGCCTTATGTACCACCAAACTCAAACTTAGTCTAGATGTTTGTTCCATAGTTGTAAATGAACACTATGGGGTGAAAAATAAAAAGTTGTGAGAGATTTGAACATCAAGGATAGATATACTGGGGCAGTTGCAATTTCCCTTGCTTCTTATGGAAATTATTATTGATTTATACTGATTTGATCATGTATCTCTGTCCAAAATATTCATTATATTTCTCATGGACATTATAGGAAACTGAAGCAAGGACCTTGCTATAGATTCCACATGAAAAAATCTATATAAAAACTTGACCAAACTATAACCAGCAGGCTACTGGAGGTGCTTGAGCAGAGACACAGTGAAACTTTGCAGAGAAGTGTTTCAAAAACATTTCATTTCAGCTGCAACAATATATGCTACCCCTGACTCTCAATCAATGTGATTACATTGAAGCCCAACCAAACCACTTTAGCATTTTACTTTCTCGGAAATAAAATTTCCATTAAGGTCAATAAACAGACCAAAATAATGCAAAACAAATATTTTTTTATTCTTTTACATGTATATTATTGAATATAATCAAATTTCTGCCTCCCCCTCTTCAGAAATTATAAAAGTAAAGGTAAATCCACTGACATTGGGAAAGATCAAAATGATATATCCAGTGGAGAGCAGCCTATATAGTATATAGGTACATAATTTGTTTTCTGTAAATGAAATTTGTTTTTTCCCTAGATACCATGAATAGGGAATGCTGACAGGCTTCCAAGTACAATTGTATAACTATGTAGTCTACAATCAGAAGAAGAGTGAATCTTCTTCTGGTTGTTATAATATATAATAATCAATTAATAATAAATAAATAAATAATAATCTGGTTGTTATTATACATAATAATAGTTATAATATTTTTTATAAACAAACTTACTCAGCTAGCTATGCCTTACCACACCTGCAAATGAATTATAAGCTTCTTAACAGACAGAAAGCAGCAGGTGAAGCTCGGCAAAATAGCATCAGATCCTGTACAATTAGCACAGGAGCCTCTCAAGGCTGTGTGCTCGCTCTCCACCTCTCTTTTCCTTATACACCAATGACTGCATCGAAGGACCTCTCTGTCAAAATACTAAAATTTGCAGATGATACAACAGTGATTGACCACATTTGAGACAATGAATCTGCTTACAGACAAGAAATTGAACAATTAGCCTTGTGGTATGTACAGAACAATCTTGAACTGTATCACAAAACTGTATCTTATGGCATGAAGAAGGTGTTTTGTGACATGATGATTGTACTTTATAATAGGATGACATAGTGAATGAAATTTATGATTTATGTGATTATTATGTGATTGTATTCATGATTAAGATCACCATTTGCAGCTTATATGTACACCACATGATGAATGTACTTTATGATTATGAATGTATCTTATGATTGTAATCACAGTTTGTCTATAGTATAGAGCAGTGATGGCTAACCTTTTAGGTACCAAATGTCCGGATGAGTCGCAGCTAATGAGTCGTGGCTCATGACATCATCGCCTGGTGCCGCTACTCTCTTCTGAGCATGTGAATGGCCCTGTGATGTCATCACCCAGTGCCACTATTTTCTTTCTGAGCATGCTCAGCTCTGGGGTGATGCTGGGGCAATTTGGCTTGTGTGCCAACAGAGAGGGCTCTGCGTGCCCACTGTGGCACGCGTGACATGTGTTCGTCATCACTGGTATAGAGCATGTACACTGGAGACAAATTCCTTGTGTGGCCAGACACACTTGGCTAATAAATTCTGATGATTCTGATTCTGATGATGATTCTGATTCTTCAGAATGAAGAATCTGAAGAAGAATGAATTACTCTTTGTACTAATGGCATTTGGCTGTGTTCTATTACTGTTCAGGAATTTGCTTAAATGTATGGGTGAAGATTAGGTACAGTATATACCAGAGCTATGCGCCTAGTTCTGCTCTCAATTTTTTCTAAACCATAGTCCAAATGTGACTATAGCCCATCATGTATTTTGGATCCTAATGAAACAAAATCCAAAATTAGCCCGACAGTTCAACTTATAATGGAAGCAAATCTGAGTACAATTTCTTTCAGACTTCCCAGCTAAATGTTTAGAAGGGTATTGTATTCATCCACACTCTGAACGTCTCATATTTTCTGGTGAATAACTAAAAATCTCTCTTTTATTTTCTCTTTTTCTCTCCCTCTCCCTCTCCATTTGGGAGAAAATGCAATAGAAAAATATTCAATTTTGTAAAAGTCTTTAAGCAAAGTTGGACATGTGAAAATGGCATACAGGTATGGCTAATAAGATATGGTTTAGAACCCAGGCCCTAATTTTATTGGTCCTTTGGGAACTTTTGATAGGATCTCTTGAGTTATACAGCTGGCCAGACCAACTGTTAAAGACAATGAGGGACTTTAATTAAAATGATATTACATCAAAGCACTAAAGTAAGACTATCCATGCCCACCATAAGGGAGTCTTTTCTGGTATGCTTATTTATCAGACAGATGTTTGCATACAACTCACTAAACAAAAGACAAAAGCCAAAACTTTGTAACAGAAGCTTTACTCTAGAGCTTTTAGAACTCAATTTGCACTGATAGAGTTGTTAAGAATTTAATATCAAAGTGTTTTTATTTATTAATACTGCTTAAAAATAGTTATTAAAATGAAGTAGATAAAAATTTAAGAGTAAAACAGCCATTCACCACTTGACAATACATATTTGTAACAATTAAATGTAAATATAGCATATTTACAAATGAATATTCAATATCTTACTGTTTGTTTATTTACTGGGTCACAGCTGCTAAATAAAAACCTCATACTGCTTTATTTAGAAGTACAAATGCACCAAAACAGACACAACATAATACACAGCACCATTCCATCCAAGAAGTGAAATACAAGTAAATGCACACTTATATGTACACCAGAAATATCTAGATTTTTCTTTTTATAAATGTGATTTGGAAATATTATTCTCCCAAATCATGGAAGAGAGAATTGGAAACCAACCTAGGGTATTCTACCTCTTTCTTTGTTACATACAAATTTTTATGCATATCATTCTTGTCAAGATTCCAGGTTTATTCACTTATATTTAGTGTAAGGCAGTGGCCCCCAACTTTTCAGGCACCAAGGACCAGTTGAGAACAGTTTTTCTGCGAACCGGAGGGGCATGGTTTCCATGATGCCTGCATTCTGTAAACAGGGCTTGACTTGTTTGTGTGATTTAGTTGCTGGCATGCTGCGGTCCGGTACCAGTCCATGGACTAGGGGGTTGTGGACTCCTAGTGTAAGAAGACTGAGAGAGATATACACTGGGTTTGATCTAAAAAGGTGTGTGTGAGCCCATTTTGTTGACTTCGAGATCAGGGTAAAAAGTTCTTATTACACAAGGATAAGAATGATATGAACAAATATCATGCGCACGCACACACACACACACCAGTAGAGCTTTCAACTCATTTAAGCTATTTAATACTGACCAGTATCTGTTTTGGGAATGTCCTTAAAATAAAACAGAATCTTCCTTTCTCCCTTCCTTCCTTCCTTCCTTCTCATTGCAAGCAGTAATGGACATGTCTTGTTACCTATAATTCTTACATTGCATAGACCCTGTTCATCAGAGGGACCACCTTTCTCCCATGACCTTGCTCAACCAATTTGATCCTTCAGGATTGGCATCCTCCAACGTCCTTCAATTAAACAATTTCATCTATCAGGATTACAGCAGCACACCTTTTATGATTTGCACCTGTTCTTTAGAACAAGGTTGCCCCTGAAACCTATATGAGCCAATCTGCTGTTGTTTAGAAGAGCCCTGGATACTTCCAACGACCCATTGTTTCATTGGATTGTCATCTTTTGTCTTTATCTTTTAAGATTATTGATTTTATTGTAATTAGGTTTTTTTATTGTTGTGAGCCACCCAGATTTGTTGAGAGACAATCTGCATAGAAGACCCCACCTATTCTCTTTGACTGCAACTAATTCTACACTTTTATAGTTTTTGAAGCTAAATAATAATGTTTGATTGAAGCTTTCAAGTAAATTCTGATCATAATTAATTATAAAAACGCCTTTTGAAAACACGTTCCTTTGATTATATTTTATGTGAATAATTAAAGTTAGTAATTAAAATGAATTTTTCAGTAAATTTATACAGTATTAACAAGCAAATATTAGGCTGGCAGATTTTCACATAATGCAGTGGCATTCTACTTAAGAGCAGCCTGGAATGAATCTAACGAAAGTGAAATTGTTATATCATTGTAATATGATTTAATACATTCTTTAATTACAAATAAATAAGACTATGGCTAAAGTTTCAAAATGTGGAGCTAAAATAAAACAACTGTAAATGGTAATTTAGTTTCTGGCAAGCCTGATATGCAATTTCTTCACTGAAGATGGACTATTTCATGGTGGTCTGTCACATTTCTCAGATTTAATGCACTTCAAATAGCTTTCCATCATTATGTCAAGGTAGAACTTTACAATATGTTTCATATTTTCTGCTTCATACATCAAGCTATAAAATGTTATCTGTGAAACACAGCTGTCATTGCGCAAAATTTTCACTAAAGTTCTCATTTTTATCTGACATCTAGAATTACCTAAAGTAATAAAAAAATCTTTCTTTATTGCATATTTGCCTTCCTACTCATCCTGTCTCTGTCAGTCCACATATAGCATAGCAAAGTGATATTTAGAAAACACATTGGATTTTCTGCAGGATAGGCATGAAAGTCCACTTTTATGCATTGTCATTATTTTAGAATAGAAATCAAATAGCTACAAATTCAGAAAATTTACAGGCCAGTGACACTTTATGGTGAGAGAAATACTGAAACTGTATGCCTCTGTAGAGCTATAATTTTTTGGGGAAATGATTTTTAATGTGGAAATATTTTAAAAATGCTGTTGTAAACACCAAACATATGCTGGTGGTTGCTAGAAATTAGGACAGTAGGTGAGCAAATGTTATGAAGGCAAATGTCTAAGTTAAATTCGTGGCTTATATATCCCTTCTCACTCCTATAGATAGCATGCATCATCTTCAATCTTGAGTCCTCTACCAGAATCCTGGGAGTCTGATGGTTCTGTACAATATCATTGCTGTTCCTAGCACAGTACTTTTCTGGACAAAGAACTCTATTGGAGCCACTGCCTCAGCTTAGGAGTCACAGCCTCAAGTACTCCTACCACTACTGGAACCACTTTGGCCTTTCTTTTCCACATCCGCTCTACTTCAGATCCACATTCTTTTCCAGCTTCTCATATTCTTTCATGATATTGCTAGCACATGGCACTGCTATCTCTATCATCATCACTCTCCACTGCTCCTTAGCCTATGATCCACAATATCTGGTTGATAGGCCAGTACCTTCCTGTTCATCTGGATCAGGAAGTCCCAGAGGATCTTAGTTCTGTTATTCTTCACAGTGTTCTGTGTAATCCCATCTGGAGTTGGAAGGATCTTACCAATGCAGATCTTTCTGTATACAATGCCAGCTACTTGTTTGTGCCACTCAGTGTTTGCTGTTGCTGCTTGCATCTTACATCCTGCCACTGTGTGTTGGATGGTCTCTCTACACAGGCCTGCAACTTGAGTTCTGTCTAGTGTGGTAGACTCTTGCTTCTATGGACCTGATGCTTAGTATTTGTTCTTGTGCACTATGATCAGTACCTCAGTGTTGTCTCTCAGTCCAACCCTTTCCAGCCACTGGTAGGATTTTCCAATGTCTGTCACTTCAGCTATCTGCCAATGGGTACATCCAATGCAAAGTCTTACCTTGCCTTGGCACTTACTCTGTTGTCTGCTGCTGCCTCAAACATTCACTCAACAGCTAATCTTTGGGTGCCACCTAACTGATGTAGTCCTTGATGGTCTGGGTTTTATCCAGGGAAATGGAATTTGAAACTCATCAGACATCACCTACCCAGCTGGTGTACAGTCTCTCGATGTTGGATGTGTAGTGGAAAACTCCGTACATTATGAGGACCTTCCATATCTTTATATTGAAAGTTTTCATGTCCTTTTTGGCCATCTAACTATACCAGCAGTGTAATTTACAACTGGCATGGCATATGTGAAGATGGCATAGATATATTTCTTCTCATTCAGCTGACTTTTTTTTCCTTTGTTGGTATTTGGATATTTCTATCTTTCTTGTATCCCCCACATGATTTCATGTGAGTGTGGGATACCAAGGTACTCACAGTTGATCTGTATGTCTGCTATGTTGCCCACAGATAGTTCTTCTCTCCTGGCTACCATCTGGCCACACTTCTCCAGTGTGAATGGCATCCCAATGTCCTCACTGTAGATCTGTGTCAAGTGAATGAATGAGTCAATATCTCATTCTTGTTTAGCATACAAGTTGATGTCATCCAGGTGGAGGTGACTGATAGTAATAGCAATAGCACTTACACTTATATATTGCTTTAGTGCTTTATAGCAGAGGTCTCCAACCTTGGTCTCTTTAAGGCCTGTGGACTTCAACTACCAGAATTTCCCAGCCAGCAATAATACATTCCACCAGCCATCACCTCCTAATTCCATTCTTGACTTTTTATCCTATACAGTTCTTGTGAACTTCAGGCTAAGGGAGGTTCAAGATCAAGATCTATGCAGAACAGCAATGGGGATCAACCTTTGTTTCTACTGTACTTGATGGCCACTTGTGTGAGCTGCTTTTAGTTGATTTCAAGTGTCGTCTTCCATTGTCCATTGAGTGCTTAAGGGAGATCCTTATGTCCTATTGACTGTGAATAGTATCAGGCATTGAATTCTTTCTCAATTTATTGATTCCAGGTCTTGATCAGGTCAAGTAATCTTTCAAGCAAGATGTTAGAGATGCAAAATGCAAAATGATCTTAGCTAGGCTCCACTATATATTATTTTTTGGGTTGAATGAATCCAGAAAAAGTGATGCTCCTGACATTACTTGTACAAAATTATTCCCAGAACACCAGAAAAGCTTAATGTCATATTTTTTCCCAACCTTACCCTCTTGGGAGGAAGTTCTATAGCATAGCAAAATAATTGTGGAAAAATTGAAACCATGGCCATGTATTGTTGCATTATCTTTTTATCGAAATTTGCAAGAATATTTCTACTTGTATCACACAATATACAGCCTTGTGGCTGATTATCTTAGCCTCTAGCTTGGTGACCAGGTGGCAGGAATTTTAAGCAATATAGTTCCGTTTTGTGTTAAGGCCATGATTAGATGTAACCAGCTCCTCCAAGTGACTAGGTTCCTTAACTAGGCTTCCATAATATTGTATATTTCTCTCTCTCTCTCTCTGTTCCTCTCTCCCTCTCCCTCTCCATCCCCGTCTCTCTCTTTCTCTTTCTCTTTCTCTTTCTCTTTCTCTTTCTCTGTCTCTGTCTCTGTCTCTGTCTCTGTCTCTGTCTCTGTCTCTCTGTCTCTGTCTCTCTTCCTTTCTTTTCACTTCTGCATTTTTGTTCTCCTTTTAAATATACACTTAGTAGTCTATATTTTATTTTATTTCTTTGCTATAAGGAGTTGAAGCAAAATTGTCTTAATCCCAACAAACAGGATTTTAGCAAGTATTAAACTTAAATTAGCATAGCTTCACATTTACAAAGTATTTTAGAAATTGTAGTGTTACTTATGTTTTTTATAGTTATTTATCTGTAATTTGTAGTATTAGATTATTCATTGTAAAACTAATTATAATTTTATAAGATTATTCTGTCTTTTGATTCATGCAGCCTGTAATTTTATGTGAATAATTTTATCTTCACCTTATTTTATTCTCTCACTATGACTTTTTCCTCTTTTAATGTAATTGTTATGTTATTAGTTTTATTCTGGTCTAAAATTTATGACATACCAATTATATCACTCAAGAAACTAAACAGCAGGTTGTGCATAGAACAGAGTTGATGACAAAGTGCCTGTAGCCTTAGGTCACACATGTTGCATCAAATCCTATGCATGACACCTAAAACAATAAATATGTCAGACTGCATAACAAGAACATTAATAACTTATGTAGCTTTTATGTGTTTTATGTATGTGTTATTTCAAGACCATTCAGCATCTGAAAAAAATACCCCAGGAGCTCTAAACTGTGATTACTGAAATATCATAAAATTTAGTGATTTATAAAATTTTGGACATTTAGTCTCTGCACAAATATATGAGTTTGAAAAGAGAATCATTGAATATGAAAAGGTTACTGAATCCTGTCTTAAGAGATATAGCAACCAAAGTTAAGATCTAAACAAGCTTAGTAGCATCATGTTACACAGCTTTGAAACTCAGTGTCTGTTATGAATCCATGTGCCTAATATTAGCAATGCAAACATGTATTGCTTTTTTTCTGAAGGAATAAATCTGCCATTGTTTCAAAGTTAATTAGACCAAAGAGACAATAAATTATGTCTTATTAAAAACGTAAAAGATCTGTGACAAATTGTACTAATTGCATTTTCTTACATCTGAAGAGGTCAGGTTACTTAATAAGCATGTTGTTAATGGAAGACAAATGTAGTTTTATGCGCTTGATAGGAATATTATAAATTACATTATTTATAACTCCTGTGTGGAACACTTAATAATTTTAAGCTTTAAATTAAACTGCTCATTAGCAACACAGTGTCATGAAGGTTGGCTGTAAAAACCTGTTCCAATGTAATATTAATTCGAGGACCTTATTCAAGCTGGCAATAACTTGATATTTCCAAATAACCAAATAGCAAGAAAATCTGGAGTTTGAATTTATTACCTCAGCGTCTGTAGTTTTTTTAAATATGTCTTAAAGAGATAAAATGGTGCAATTAAAGAATATCAAATTCTATTGAGAAATATATCCTGCATTTTTTCCTGGACAAATACTAACAAAAAATATCCCTTGACAATTTGCAGTTATCACTTTATCCAAAATGGACAATATATTAATATACTTACAGGTTTAAGAGAACTATATTTGCAAAGAAGATAAATCTGTCAAGTCCATATTATTTATAGCCTCTTTCTGTGCAGAAAGGGAACAGTGATGAGTGAGATAATTTGCAACAATCTGTAACTTGACAGCTGATTTACCACTTAGTAAAGTTTTCAATACCCTGAAATTTCGTATCATGTATGCATGCTATAAAATAGGTCAATTTTATATCAAACCTTTTTTTCTGCAGACATGTTACATGTCTTATATTCTTTTCCAATTAGTTGTCCTCATATGTAGATTGTAGCTGGATAGTTAAGCTAAGAGAAATGCATTGTAAATGCAGTCTGAAAAGTGGGTGTGATAACTTGTTTAGTAGAATTAGCATGCTTTGTCAGGGAATTGTGCGGCAGGTGTCAATATGCAATCAGAGACACTAACACAAACTTGTAGTTTCATATAAATATTTTACATCCATATTTATAGCAGACAAGATAGTCGGGCAAACAGGAGCATCAAGAAGTAAATCACAGAGTACACAGAAGAAAAAGGTAGGGAAAAAAGGAAAACTCCCCTCCACACCTACAGTAACCAATCGCATCATAGATTGCCTCATGTAGGAGCCAGGACTCTCAAACCAATCAACTAAAAAGGAGTGTTCAGGCTCACTGTACAGTCTCACTGTTCTAACTACTAAATTTAAATAGCATGCTTTCATGGTGAAAGTTGTTTTACAGACTTCGAAGTGGATTATGTCTTTCAGCTAAGAGCAGCTAAGAAGATACTGCAAACAGACTTTTTATTTTCTTTGAAAATTTAAAGTTTTAAGCAATCAACAATGCATTTCCTTAGAGAACAACTGGGCATGATGAAAGAAGGTAGAAATTCTATGCAAAAGAAATATGAATAAATACATAGTTTACATTACTATAAAGGAACAATTTATAAATATCTTTTGGGTTTATTCAAGAATGTGCTTTTGGAAAAGACTCCCATATTGTATATCCTCAAAGAAGAAATGGTTGGTGACAATGAGGAAGCAGCAGAGGTGGGGAAATTATATTGTTTGATTAGAGAAAGATAAACTATTACAATTATTAGTTACTGAAAATGAACTTATGATTTATGGCTTTGATGATTAGAAAGGGTGGCTTATGGAATAAGGATAAGGGGTAAGTAAATTAAGATGTAACCTTAGTGAGTGTAAAATATAAATCTATTTATAACCCCTGTCAAAAAGATCAGATGCGGCTTCTTTCAAATTTTCTTTTTCTATTTTCTTATGTATTAATGAGTCTTCTTTGCTTCTTTTCTAATATTAGTATTGCATTGTCCTTGTTAATTTTAAAGCTAAAATTATACAAAAATAATACAGGTTTTGACAGAAAAAGGTTATCCATCAAAGAAAGGGAGGTGAAGAAGAACCACCACAAGAGAACATTAATTACATACACACTGAAAGCTTTAGAGTTCAACATTTAACGGAATGAATATGCCCTGAAATATGTATTACAGTACACCCTTGATATTAAATGCATAATAAAATATATCCACCAGGAAAAGGCAAAGCAATATTAATGTAAAAGTTACTATGAATTTAAATATACATAGAAAAAAAGCTGCACTTTTACTCCTAATAGAAATCAATGTCTGCTTCATTGAAATGCAATGTGTTCAATTGATTTGAGCCAAGTCATTTTTCTTAGTTGACAAAGAGGTTCATTTGGTCACTTACATCATTCCAGTTTATTTATTACTGCTAAGTTACTACACATTCCACCAAGAGGAGAATAAATAAGCAAATGAATTAACAAATAGCTAGGCTCTAGGGGTATGGTGTATAACTGACCTTACAAGAAATCTAAACTTCATGCTTTTTTTAAAAAAAACCATGTCAAAAGACAATAAAAACAATTGGAATGTGCTCAAAAGCCCTTTCAGGGTAAAAGAAATCAGCCAACACTGACCTAAAGATGAGATCGTTTTAGAGATTAGCAAACTCATTTGGCAGAGACTGAAATTGTTTGTTTTGAACTCCATGTATCTTTCAGTTGCTAAATGGAGGAACAGAAAAAAGAAGTGGAGAGAGTTATGAACAAATTGTTAAATGCATGAAAGCAATTTGTAAGTACTTGAAGCTCATGTTCCCAGCACAGCAACATTTCTTCTGTTTGATTACATGAATCTATTGATTGCATGACTGAGGAAACATGATTGTCACTAGGGCAATTTGCATAAATCACTTGCCAATAATGGATTCTGAAGTACTGGATGAAACATTTCTATTGGACTACATCACTACTGTACCAAAAAATATCATTTGTTTAGCACCAATTTTTATTAGACAACAATAAACAAAATTATAGCTTACAATATGTGAAATTTTCAGTTATCAAAAAAAAATATTTTAT
>JANHFO010007234.1:93260-103751 GCA_032468095.1 Pareas carinatus
CAGTCTGAGAAAGGCGAGAACTATTGGGCCTACTGGTTAAGGCAATCAAGCTAAAAACAAGGAAACTGTGAGTTCTTGTCCCATCTTTGGAAAGCCAGTCGCATTATTTTGGGCCAGTAACTTTCTTTCAGCACAACCACTTCACAGGTTGTTGTGGGGAAAATAGGAAGAGATAGGAGTATTAGGTATGTTTACAATCTAGTGATTTATAAAAGTAATAAAAGTGGGATAAAAATAAATGAACATAGAAATCTTGAACTACTTTCAGACTGGGTCAGATGTTCAGCTCTTCAAAAACTAGCTACTCCTTATATCAGCCATAAAACAAATCATGGATGACAGAGGAAAAAAATGTCAGTTTTGCTTTGGGAACTTTAGGTTATATCTGCATTATAATTTTCCACTAGAAATTATGCAGATAGCAAATCATTGCATATGAACCTCAGTTAGTTGGTGTACTGGTTGAACATGCTATGATAATGTCATTTCTTAAATATGCTGACTGGAAATCACACAAATACAGAATTTTTATAGACAGTCCAATTTATTTTCATATAAAAAGTACATAGTAATTAGTTTTCATTAACAACCAATCTGAATAATTTATCATTCAATTACAGCTATATCTATCTTTCTTGTCTGCTTTGGCTTCTAATGGGTAATACCACAGGAAGCCTTTCTCTTGTATGGTATAAATTGCTAGTGCTACAGAACAGCTCTATAGGTAAAATTCCTTTTCCAACAGTTAATTGTCTGCCAGGCTGCTCTGCCAATGCTGAACATATACCTTGTTATAGAAATGCTGATGCAGTGTGAGCATGATGCACTGAGAGTGTAGAAGAACAGAAAAGTTGGAGTTTTTAATTTTATGAAGGCCTTTTTATTTAATCAAGGTCATTGAACCTTGCAGAGATAGTGAATGGTTTGGCTGTAGGTTGAGAATCATCCATATTTTCCAGGAACAGAGCAATAATTCTAGAACTACTACTTTGGCAATATATTCACAGGGGGCTCTCAGATAACATGCCTTATTTCAGCTTTTCTCCTGTCTCTTATCACTGTTCAGCCTTTGATGACTAATTCTGACAAATCAACTGACAAATCAAAACTGAGATTTGAAGTGAATTATGCTTCACTGTTGAAAAGTTCATGCCATTAAATTGGAATATGGACTTTTGTTACTAATGCAATTTTTCACACATTGATAAACTAGCAATAAACACCTACCATGCAATGCTGATTCATAGATAAGAGTTTCCCAGATTAATCTTGAGCCAGGCCAGATATTGCTACAGAACTACATTGTCTCCTCTAAATTACATCTTCACACTTCTCTTTGTATTTGGTTTGTATTTGTATTTGGAAAAATTGATTGAAGTTGCTAATTGGCTTTCTTAAATGAGTTGGAAGGTTTATGATAAAATACATTTCAAAATGGAAAACTTAATTGAAAAATGTGTACTGTTGATTGGCTATCAAATATGTCCGTTAATGGATCTATGACTCAATTACAATTGCATGTAATTGAGTTCAAACCTTGTACAAACATATAGTTAGGGCCACCTACCATTTTTAAACAATGAAAACTCTAAAAGGATATTTAGCTGGATCCTTTAGCCCCACCTCTACCATGCCTATATAAGTTATGATAGGGGAATGAAATTTTGATACAGAGTGAAGAGATACTGGTGTTTTGAAAGCCTCTTCAGTCCTATTATAGACTACTGTCATCTTCTCTGATCAGTCATAAACCTTCATTTTTGAGTTTAGTCTTTTTAACTAAAGCTTTGGTATTTGGGATCCAAAATGAATATCCACAAATTCTTTCTCACTTTGCTTCCATATTAAGATATTACAATGACTAGGAATTGGTCCTTTCAGAAATGATTCTAGGCATGCAAAACAAACACCAAACTCTGTGCCATTCTACATTCACATAATTATCTTTCTCTTGATCTCATGGTCCTTGCATGTAGCATTAGAAGTATATTAGCATAGTGAATAGTTATGCTCTATGTACAAAGAGATGCAGCATAACGGAAAATCTGGAACTCAGCATTTTTTCCTTTAAATTACAGGCTATTCACTTCAAAAATAACCAACAGAAGAATAATTATGTATTTTTGTCATGGACTGACCTTTCTTGTCTTACCAAGATGAGAAAAATGTCCTTGAGGTAGTGAATTGATTTATGCTATATGTTCTGGGAATGTCAGAAAAGTTATTTGTTTACATTTTTTTTATAATAACAGTTGAAAATCAGGGGCGGCTGCATGAAGGACCTTCACAATTTTCCATACATTCAGACCTGGAATGTGGATTTGTTTATTACAGGAAATGGGACTGTAGAAGCAGAACAAAAAAGGGATTGTGCTGGTAGATGAGATTTTTGTTTAGGTTCTTTGCCGCAATCTGATCATTTACAGATGGTTCACATGAGACTCCTTTGAGCTGCAGGGGCCTAAACCAAATGTAGATTCCAAGCTTCTCCATGCTCAGTTTTCACTATAGCTCAGTTAATCTAAACAATGAGAAGGAAGTCAGTTATTTAAAAGCATACTGCTAATGCTTTGCAGGGGGAAAAAAACTCTCCAGCCTCTGAGACCAAAACTGGAGAAGGAGACTTTGCAAGGAATTCAATAAAGCCTGGCAGTTTTATAGCATGAGATCACTATGTTGAAGATTAAGAGTTAAAAGTAAGGGTCATCTGTTTCTACAGTCAAATAAGAATCCAGGGTCAAATAATTTGATGTCTGTTAAGTTTTAAATATCAGGGTCATGCTTAGAGAAGAAATGGTCAATTCTGAAAATGTTTATGTCAATGAAGAAGAAAACTGTTCTTCAAAAATTTCTAATGGAAGCAAATAGGGAAAATAAGAAAGTAGGCAACCTACATGTGTTAGAATACTACAAATATATTTTGGAGGTAGATAGTGGTATGAAAAAAAGGTTTTGAAAGATAAAAGCATTATTAAGATCAACAACATACAGTTGAAAATATTAACAAAGCCAGGTTTAATGTACTTTTATAAAACATTTATTCCTTTTATTTCAATCTGATTCTCTGCACACTGCAATAAAGATATGTATGCTCTAATTCAGTGGTCGCCAACCTGTGGGCCGCGAGAAAATTTTGGTTATCTGTAGGAAAATTTAGAGATTATTTGATTTTTTTATAGTTGCATGATTCCTGTGTGCATGTGCATGTGTGTGTGTGTGTCTGTCTGTCTGTCTATGTCTCTCTCTCTCTCTCTCTCTCTCTCTGTCTCTCATTCTCTCTCTGTCTCTACCTCTTTCTGCATCTCTCTGCCTCTCTCTGTGTGTGTCTGTCACTCATTCTCTCTCTCTCTCTCTCTGTATGTGTTCTGTCTCATTCTCTTTCTGTGTGTGCCTGCCTCTCTTTCTCTCTTTCTTTCTCTCTTTCTTTCTGTCTCTCTGTCTCTTTTACTGTCTCTCTTTCTCTCTGTGTGTGTCTCTCTCTCTTTCACATTCTCTCTCTCTCTGTCTCTCTCTGTCTCTCAAGCAGGAAAAAATATCACACTAAAATGTGTAATACTTAAAGAAACTTCAAGTATTTTGTAATAATTAAACTAATGTTAATAATTTTGCTACAATTAAACAACCATTCAAGATTTTGTTATGATTAAATAAGCATTTATGATTTTGTTATAATTAAATAAGCTTTTTTAATTTTGTTATATCAAATAGGTGCTTTTTATATTAACAAAATGGAAGCTCTCTGATCATTTTTTTTTAAAAAATCATATTAGTAGTCGCTGAGGTCCAAAAGGTTGGCGACCAGTGCTCTAATTTCTTTGTTTAGATTTTTTTTATTAGTTACTGTTTAGCATGTCAGTATTACAGTTACAAACATGACAATTTCCATCCTCCTTCCTTCCCTCCCTCTCTTCCTCTTCCTCTTCCTCTCCTCTCCCTTCCCTACTTCCCTTTCTTCTCTTTCTCTTTCTCTTTCTCTCCCTTCCTTTCCCTTCCTTTTTCTTTTCTTCTTCCATCTTCGTCTTTGTTTTCCTCTTTTAAACATTTTTTATGATCTGTCTAATTAAAATAACATATTTTCCAGCAAACATACATATGGGTGTGCCTCCTGTTCATCCATTATCTTTTTTGCTTACAAAAAGTACATTTTTAAAAATACAGTATAAAAACATCAATAACATTGTATTTTACACCATAATAGTAAACCATCACTTTATCTGCTTAAATGTCCATAAATAAAGTTCTAAATGTGCATCTTATTTATCATATTTAATCTCATATTTCCTCCAATTTCCCCTTGTATAATACATTCAGAAGTAACAGTGTCCCTGCCCCAAATCACACAGCTACAATCACAATTCTTACATTAATTTTCACTTAAAAAATTTAAACATACCACCTAATCATTTTGTCACATTACACCTCCTTCTGGCTATTTATTTCCCTTTATATCTTTTATAACACACAATTCCCTTTATGGTAAAAATGAAAACTTTCATCTTATCCAATTGCATTTCAACAAAAAGGGACCCTGACTCCTGAATATAATCTTATTCACAAGCTTATTTCTAACTATCTATATAGTATCTTTTTGTTTACAACTCTGTTTCACATTAGTATCTCCTGTCCAATACCTTTTTAACTAGAGTTCTTAGATCAAATTCAGTTTTACTTTTAAATTCATACATTGTATATAGCATTTCTACTTTCCATTCTCCCATCCAAATTATTTCTTAAAATCATTTTCATTAACATCTCATAACCATTTCACTTATTATTTGTTTATTTTATAACATATCTAATTAATGTCGTACTTTACCTTTACACAATATCCATTGTCCATTAGCTTATTTAATGTCTTCTATCCAATGCCTTTTTGAGTAAAATTTTGTTTCATACGCTTTAACTGTTCGTGTCTTTCTCCCCTCTCCATCTTGGCTTCTCTGTTTTGTCTACAACATGCCTTGTTGTCGCTGTTTAAAAATGCTCCTTCTTACAGATATTCCTCTATCATTCAAAATTCTTATTTTTAAGTCCTATTTTTGAAGTGTTTTTTCTGGCTTTTTCCTTTTTTCTTAAAAGTCTTTAAAGTTCTCTTACCTGTTTTGTCTTCTTTTTTAACTTTGTCGCCTCTCTGTTTGGTCATTGTCCTGATGTTCTTCCATTTTATCTGTCACATCCTGCATTTTTTTATTTTCCTTTTCAAAATTTGCCATGTTAGCCTCAATAATATTCTTGAAAGTTTGATACAGTTTTTCCATTGACTGCATTTATGTCATCATAAACTCTTGAATAGACTCTGTCTCTTTTTGTGTCACTGTAAGCATAGCTTTCTCCATTTTAGATGTAGGTGGGAGTGTCCTCCGCTCTGCCCATTCTGTATCTCTTTGATTTTAGAAACCAGTCGTTGACTTCTAAAAGCTTCTTTAAATATCTTAATCCACATGTTAAAATATATTAAAAATATATTTCAAGTTCAAAAGTGTTACTTATCTTTAGCTTATTTTGTTTCAGTCTTTTAAAAGTAATTGTGCACCAAGTAGGAGTTCCCTTCTATTTTAATCTGCCATTTTTTTCTTTTCAGGGAAAATCTCTTTTTTTCCTTAAAGTCAGGACACTGATTATAGGGCTTTTAAATTTGTTCACCCAGATTGATGCTTGCTGATGTTTATTCTTATCTGTGACATGATTTCCAAGCTGTGACTCCGCTTTTCTTCTGGCTCATCTGTGGCTGCATGCTGCCTAGGCAGCTGTTCTGGTAGATCTTCAAGGGGGTTCCTCTGCTCCCCAAGATTGGCCGCCACCTCATCTTGGATCACCAGACATCGCCACTCCTTTTGTTGCCTCTTTAGTGTGATTTTAGGTCCCAGAATGGATCCGATCTACTGAACGTCAGGCAGTTCGACCAGGAACTCCCAGACTTATCGCCTGCAATTGCCATTCTGTCTGCCAGAAGTCTGCTCTAATTTCTTCTTAGCTCTCTAGAAGGCTGCTGTATTTTAATCTTTGATTTTACCACAGTTCTTAACTTGTGACATTCTAAGTATATGCCAATACTCTCTCTCAATATATCTCTTGTTTGATGGGATAGTGGCAATATTAGGTTGATTTATAAGATAATTTTCAGAACAGAGAGAATAGGTCACATAGAATAGAATAACATTGCTTCTGTTAAAAGTTAGTTTGCTTTACTTTTGTCAGAGGAATAGCCAAAATGTGTCCTTTCTATTAGCCAGGAGTTCTGCATATAGTTCAGGTTGGTAACCTAATTACACAATACATATCGGCAAATATCTTGATTAAAAACTTATGATGGGTAGCTTTTATTATCTGATCAAATTAGATCAAAAATTATACCAAGAACCTTTTAGGAATTCTGAGACTTGGCAATGAATGCATTGATATTATTCAGTAAGTATTGGTTTAGAAAAAGGTCAATTTGTTTCATGTGACTTCATGCAGTATGTACCCAAGCAAAGAAATGAATATAAAAAGTGTGATTGAATTTCGTAGAATGAAAGATTGAGAGTTAACAAAGAATAAAAGAGTAATAAGAAGAAGCGAGGTAGACTTTATTTGATAGCATTAAGAATAGATACTAAAAAAGAAAATTGACACGGAAGGTAAGGAAAGAGATGAACGTTAAATTGTAATGATTGCAGAAAGAGAAAGTATAAGTTCTGTTTTGAAAAGTATTTGAAGATAGATTAATCCAAAACAGTACTGTTTTTAGTTCTGAAGATTGACTGAGTCCCACATAGCATATTATAGGAAGGAACAAGTCTAAAAACTTCCCTCCTGTAATATGCCATAAAAAGACTATTCAGGTTTCAAGTATCCAGAAATCAATCAAAATTTCCAGTACAAGGCATTGGCAGAGGTAGAATTTACAAATCAGGTTTTGCTGTTTGGTGTACTTAAAAAAAACCCATGGTCAGCTGGCAGTCTGTTTTCAGATAAATACAGAACCCGCTCAGTCCAGGCAGCAGTCCCTGGAGCAGGACAAGGAAGACAGGTTCATTTCATCTTTCACTGTGCTGAGCTTTACATGATTCTTATGTTCCAAGTTCCTTTGCCATTCTATCTTTGCAGCTTTGGAATTTCTGTTCCTGAATGTCAACATCAGCAACCAGATGCCCAAAGCTTTAATCTATCCACATCATAAACACTAT
This sequence comes from Pareas carinatus, assembly GCA_032468095.1. NCBI lineage: Eukaryota > Metazoa > Chordata > Lepidosauria > Squamata > Pareidae > Pareas > Pareas carinatus. The sequence goes on from JANHFO010007234.1 coordinate 100,430, forward strand.
TAATACGTCAAAAGATCCTTAGGTCTTCCTAGGTAGCATATCGATGCCACCAGACCTGCAGGGCCCCTCATCCAGCATTATATTGCTAATCACTTTGTTTTCTATCCATGTCGTTTTCTTGGTAAATATATACAGGAATGATTAATATTGCCTTTTCCCTCACAGTATGAATTTATTCCTTTCCTATTGTCACTAAAATGCTCATCTGCCTCTGGCATCTATATTGTTTGTGCTCATAGAGGTGCCTGCTTGCTTTAGTCAGCTGGGATGGGATTATACCTTGGGTGACCCTGCTTGAAGGATATATTCTGCCATATGTTTCTAATGTCCTTTGCTCATCCTTTCCAAAAACATCCCCCTCTCTAAAATGATGCAAAGGTTCACCTTATCATTCCTTTTTTTAAAAAAGAAAATTATCCAAGCTATTTTGATTTGTTTGATGTGCAGCTATTATTATCAGGCAAGCAGAATTCAGAAAAAAACTTTCTATGAAAAAAATTTTTTGGTAGGAAATATCATCACTAGAAGACTGGTGAGTTCATAAAAAAAGATGAGGTTAATTGTTCAGCCTGTTTTGGGGACTTTTCAAAGCACAAGAATGTGAGCTGGAAAGTTTGCTGGAGGAAAGTGAGAAATCATTCCAATTTGTACTATTCAATTTCATTTGTTGTATCTATTCTTCTTCAGGTACTTTAACTACCTGTAATATAGTTACTAAATTAAAACCATGACATTCTGAAATCAGGCTTTTCTTTTCTTTTTTATGAGGCACTGGCTTTTTCTGAGTACAGAAGGGAGTAAACTATTCCCTTTTCGCCCTTCAGTCTCAGCATAGGAGTTTTGCAAGCCTGTCGCTAAGTGACACACTTTTTTATTATAGCAAGAATTTTTGCAAGTCTGCAAAGACAGAAAGGGAGTCTCAGTGGTCATTTCTAACTTATTTGATTTCATCAGTGAGACATACCTGTGAATGAGAATTTCTTGCTGTAATAAAAAAAGTGTGTCACTTAACAACAGGCATACAAAGCTCCAAGGTTGGGGCCGAAGGTTGAAACGGGAGTAGTTCACTCCCTCCCTGTACTCAGAAAAAGCCAGATGCCTCATAAAAAAAGTCTCAAAGATCACCTGGTGCAAGCTAACAAACAGGAAGAACCTATGCCTCAATGGCTACGAAATTAGTCTAACATGTAATCCAGCCCAGATTTGAATCCCATCGAAGGGTATGTCTCACTGATGAAAGCTAATAAGCTAGAAATGATCCTCTGAGACTCCCTTTCCTTCTTTGCCGGCTTGTAAAAATTTCTTGCCGTAATTCTGAAATTTGGTTGAAATATATATATGGTTGCAAGGATACACATTGCACATCTTGTAAATATTTTGACCCCAGAAAAATAAAACACACATTTTGTAAAATTAATCTGCTGTGACATTTTCTCTTATTTTTCCCAATTTTTATTTCTGATCTTATACATTGGTAGAAACCACATATGTCTACATTTCTTACCAATATATTCCCTGTACTCTGAACATGAACGCAGCATTGTGACTCTTTTATATGCCACGGCCAAATCGACAATAAAACAGTCTAGCAGCAGGATGGCATGTTAATATTTTTGTTTGCAAAACTGGCAGATCCTGTTTAAAGCTGGAAGAGAAGGCAGCAAATAATGACCTGCTGGGAAAAGGTGACAGATGATTTCATGCACTGTTTCATGTGTAGCCCAAGAGCATTCTCTGAGATTTGGCTAAAATACTAAAGAAGAGTTTTTTTTCTGAAATCTCTCTCAAAATCAAAAAGAGGTTGAAAAAGGAAAGAGCTATGCATTTACTTATCTTGATTTTAATTATAATTTAAGGAGACTTAAACAGTTGTAATCAGGTATATGATACAAAGTGCTTTATAGTATGGTATGGTATAGCACCATAGTATATTGTAGTAACTGTGCAACTTAGCAAGCACAGATATTAAATAGACATGGCCATAACTGTCTGTGCTGCTGCGTTCTGAATTAGCTGCATCAAGGGGAGCTCCATGCATAGCACTTTACATTTGTTCCCTTGTGAGGTGACCAAAGCAGGAGTAACTTTCCTAACGGCCAGCCAGTTCATATGAAGGGAACAATTGGTGATGAATGTGTGTGAAGGCTTCACTGATCCCCTATTCCTTAAGCAGAAGTTGTGTGTATCAGTCTTGAAGTAGAAAATGTAACTCCTTTCAAGACTAAATATAAAACATCTCCAAATTGATTCAATCTTTTCAGGGTTGTGCTTAAGTCTGTTCAGAACCATATAGTTTCCAAATGCTTCTCAAGATCTGGACAATATCACTGGCTATCCTGGGGTCAAGATATCAACTGAATATTATCATTCTGATGAAACCAGGCCCCAGATCACTATAAAACATCACCTAGCAGAGTTGCTAAATGGCGATCTGTATACCGTACAAAAATGGAGCGAGGAGTTTGTTTTGCCATTCTTGTTACCACAATGCAATCCTTAATCTAAGCTCTTACTCTCACTTGGTTGAATTTACTTTTTGACTTCCAGCAGTGCTTTAGGCATCTCTTCTGGCATTTTATCTTCCTATGTTTTTCAGAGCATCAAGGAACACCTATATTCAAAACACAGTGAGAAGCCACATAGGAACAAAGATGTTACTGTCTGCCCACTGTAGGCAGTAGTTAAGGTCAGCCAGCTGAAAAAAAAATTCATCCTACCTTTGGAAGAAACTCAGCTACCTCCAAAGCAGAGTCCAAGAAGGATCCATTTGTTACTCGGAATGGAACAGTTTAATATATTATGTCTCCTTGTGGGGAAGGGCCAGTACCCGTGAAATGAAATATGATTATAGATAGATCGTAGACACCTGTTGTTGTATAAATGGCTCACATTCAATACCCTGGGATATCTCCTTCTTCCTATACTCAGTAAACTTCCTGTTCTCTCCTTCCACCATTGATTTCAGCCAAGCAAGTTTATTTCTCATATTCCCTTACCTCTGGGGACTGAGTGATCCTTTATTTTATGCTTTATTATTTCTTAAAGGTTCTTGCATTTGTTCATCAACATTATGTCTGCACATCTTAGCATCACTGCTGGTGGACCATTTTCATACAATCGAGGAATAAGATGAAAGTTTCTTCAAAGATCTCTTCCAATGGCCGCATAATTTTCTTCCACATTGTTGCAACTGTTAGCTGAACTCTGGAATCACATAGAAACATCTCTTTATTTTATTTATTTATTTTATTTATTTAGATTTAGATACCGCCCTTCTCCCGAAGGACTCAGGGCGGTGTACAGAAAACATAAAAATTTAACA